>JAXCEF010000225.1:0-87201 GCA_037178605.1 Colletotrichum euphorbiae
ATAGTAATAAGGTGCTATATAATAGTAAATCCCGTTTTAGCTCGCTATAAGAGCTTTAATATAGGTACTAATAATATAATTAATAGCGCTATAAAACTAATAGCATCTAGTAGCCCAGAAGAAATTATATCTTAGGGTGCTATCTGACTGCTAGTAGCTACTTTAGTAGCTACCTCAATACCTACTGCAGTAGCTGCCTCTGCCTCTTCCCCTAAATTCTTAGCCTTATTAATAACTACCTTAATAGCCTCCTTAAAAGCCTTAATTCTAAATATACTAGTAGGATTACTACTAATATTAGGTCTGCAAATTATCTTAAGATTATTAATTATATACTTTAGTAGCCTCTATAGCGTTTAGGTTAAAGGTAACATCCCCTTAACTAGTAACTCTCCTAATAAGAGCTAAAATATCTATTTTATAGTTAGCTCTATTAATATTAAGGGTTCTAAAGTTTTCTACTAGGGAGTTGATATTAGAGCTTGCTATTTAAGCTGCTAAAGGCTCCTTAGTCTTTATCTTTAACCTAGTTAAAATTATTTTTAAAGGGATAAATAAGGTTATTATAGGCTTAGGTTTAATAAGGCCTAATAACTACTAAAGTTCTTATTAAGTAGTATACTATCTAATAAGGGCATTTTTAATTACTATTTACTACTTTAAAATAACTTTAGTAGGCTTATAGCCTAACTCTCAGGCCACAGCTTTTATAGCCCTCTTAAAAAAGCAATAGTAGGCAACCTAAATAAGCTTAGTATTAGTAAGATCTGGATATCTTCACTAGATAATATACTAATAAAGCTAGCAAATAGTAGTAATTAAGGCTATAACTAGGGAAGGATTATTATCTTTAATATAACGTCCTATAATCAGGTTTCTGAGGTCCTCATTTAGATCCTATTAAGTCTTTAGGTCTTTAAATTCAAATTAGTAAATAAGTTTCTCCTTAGCTTTAGCCTAGGTCTTAGCTTTATTAATATATAATTATACTATATCTCTATAGTTAGTAGAACTATATATATAGACTTTATTCTTTATATCCTCTTTAACCTTATAATATAGCTTTAAAAGGCTCTCATACTCTATAAGGAAGTCTGGGATATTAGTTCTAATAAACTTAGGCGCTCCAGTTAAATAGGGAGTTATTATAGTGATAGTAGGATGCTTTATGAGGATATCCGCTAGAATAGCAAAGTCCTAGTTAGTATAACCCCTCGTTAATATGCTAAAAGGGCTTGAGAAGGCTAGGTTAGGCCCTAAATCGAGATTCACAGGCCTATCCTTACTATCCTCAGAGACTAGTTCATTTAAAGCTTGAGATTATATCTTATTAAATAAAGGGCCTAGAAACTATTCTTTAAGCTGCTTTCCTTTACTAGAAGAGAACCTAGTATCTAGATTGCTAGAATAAGAGGTAGATATATTATTTATAGGTCTATAAATACTATATTAATTATATTTAAATATTATTAACTAATTGTTTATTAAATCTCTATAAGATATTATAAGGTAGATAGATTAATATAACTTCCTAATATTTTAAAGGTAAAGGGGGTAATAGTAAGTCTTCTAGATAATAAAATAAAAGGTAATAAAAAAAAGAAAAGAAATATAAATAAATATAAAAAAGCTTTATAGCTTTAGTCTTATTACCTTAATAGTAATCCTACTCTAAGTCTTAATATTTAAATTAGGAAAGTCTTCCCTAGTGAGGCTCCTATCTCAAAATCTTATAGCTTACTATATTAAAATACTTTATATATTAGTATACTCACTCTTAGTACTCTAGGCTGCATTAAAATAGGTTTATTAGTATTCTTTTACTAATCTAGTTAATCTCACTTCACTTATTAGCTTAATAAGACTATTATTTCTCCTATATTAGTTTTATCTATAGCTTTTCAGCTATCTCAGCCATAATAGACTAATTAAAAAGACTAGTAGTAGATAAGAGTAATTAAGAAAGAGGGAGGGATATAAGAGAGAAAAAAGAAAAAAATAGTTAGTTCTAGCTAAAATACTAAAAGAAGGGAGGATTTCAGGGTCTTCATAATTCCCATCAACTTTTCAAAAGAACGCTCAGCCATAGCAATCCCTCCATAGGCTAATAGATCTACATATCGCCCATTCTCCTCCATCTAGCTCTCATTCATATATTATATTATTATTTCTTTATTTCTTTGTAGCAGCTAGATATCGCAATTATCTAGAAAAGGAGTAGGTACGTATTAGTATATATTATAACGGCGGGACGTCCAGACGCAACGAAGGCAACCCACTCTCTTAGAAACCTTTAATAGTCGTAGCAAAGAGCAAAAAGATCCGCCTCTAGGCACCATTAAGAAGAGCAGGAGCCCAGTGGGGACTAAAAAAATAGCAAACAATATAACACTACTTACAAAAGGATATAAATAATAAACGTAGGCTCAAAAGATGCGCATAGCGATTCACAGATCTAATCAGAAAGAATAAGAAGAATTGGGCTTAAAATAGAAGAGATATTGCAGGTAATCATATATAGGATTATTAAGGTATAAGCCCCTTGAGGCTAAAAAGGTTATTTGTAATAGTAATGATAATGATGATGAATGTGCCCTCCCCGCATCCCAGTCTTCCGTTTTTAGACCCCATTGACAGTGAGCCTGCTAACTGAACAGCCAAGCCATCCTGTACCATCCCAATACCTTCTTTTGATAGATATTATTATTATACTTTGAATATTACGCGTATCTCCCTACCTTCTGGATCCAGTCTTTATGAGACTAATAGTAATTAGTAGTTAACTTTACTATTATACTACTTAAATACTATGAAAATAACTGCAGATCAGTAAGGTTAATAAATAAATAAAGAGATAATATATTAATTAATTTGACCTAAATCCTTTTTAGCTAGATATCGCTAAGCTAGAGATTCAAATAGACGCTGATAGTTTAGCCTCCGCTGCTGTTTAACTCTCGCTAGAGAGATGTTATTTGGCCTAAATAGACCCCCAGCCTCTTATTATCGAAATACTGTGCTAATAGAGAATAACTCAGGCGCTAACGATTCGGCCTCCGCTCCTGTTTTAAGCCCTTCTCTGAAGTTATTGTTAAAATTGTTATGGGCGAAGTTTTGGATTCCCCACTATTTAATAATAGCTGCGGACTATCCCGTATTGCTATTTAGCACCTTTAACTCTTTGTAATAACTTTGTTGCGCTGGCAAAGTTATTGCCTATTTTTAAAAAACCCTCTTTTGCCCTCTTTTAGTACCCTCTGCTATCTTTATAGCTACTACAAACCTCCTATAAATAACTCCTCTGCTAAAATAATATAATCTTTTTTAACTAACTGCGTTAATTTGGCGTATTTCAACTTTTTCTAGCGTATTTTGACCTCTTTTGACCTCTTTTGGCGCTACCTACTACTTTACTAACCTTTCCACCTTTATAACCTCTACTACCTACCTGAAAATCTCTCCTTAAAACCTCTCCCCTTCACCCCCTTCTTCACCCTTCTTTTGCTATCAAAATCAACTACTTCAAACCCTCTAGATATAATAACAAGTGGTGAGCCCCAAATGCCTGCAAAGAGAGACTTTTAATGTTGTTACCCGCCTGCTGTTTCGGCTATTTTGCCCGCTATTTCGGCAACTACGTTGATATCGCGGCAGCTACGCTAATTTGCTGCTATAAACGCGCCCTCTAAAACCGCAGTGAGCCCCAACCGCCCGCATAAAACAAGTTATTTTAGCCTTATATTGGATTTATTTAATTTGTTTGTTTTGCTATGCTTGAAAGGCCTCATTTGAGCCCTCTTTTGAGCTATTTAGCTATAACCGACCCCCCCCCCCCCCCTCCGTTTTGCCTTATTGGGTTTGTTTGTTTTAATACGCGCAAAAGGCTCTTTTTAAGCCCTCTTTTGGCTATCTCTTTGGACTATATCCTTTTTAGCCCATTTAATAATAACAATAACAGCCCCCCCCCGGCCTTAAATACCCTCTCTACTACTCACCCCCTTTAAACTTCTTCTTATTTATAACTTCAGTATTAAAACTCTTCCTTCTTCAAGCTTCTGTTGCTGTTTCTCATTACTTTTAATCCCCCCTCTTGCCCCTTCAGAAGCCTCCTAGTAAGTCTATTAGTAGTAATTCGCTTAATAAACGGACTACGCTCTAAAGCTATAGCTTAGGGTGGTTAACCCGTATTTGAGGCGTTGTTAGCTTACTAGTCTGCTAGTCTTCTATTAAATCTTTTATCCTCCTTTATCCTCTTATTATTATATTCACTGAATTTGGGTTTTAGCGGAATATTAGTACTTTTAGAGAAATAATACCTCAATAATAGCAAAGGCTTAGTAGTACTATTAAGTAACGTATTGATAGCACCTAATTTTCCTTAGTGAAATAGCTAAGCTAAGTCTTCTTTAAAGACTACTTAAATTATTTGATTATAACCTCCCCTTCTTATATCTATCTATTAAGCCCCTCCTTCTAAATAACTACTTTTTAACTAAGACCTTTGATAATTCCCTCTTTAGGACGTTCTATTTAGGAAAGATCCCTTTTTTAGGAAGTAAGATCCCCTCTTTCAGAAGATAAGATCCCCTTTTTAGGAAGCTCCTCATGGGAAGTACTCTCTTTAGGAAGCCCTATTTAGGAAGATTACTATAGAAAGGTCTATCAGTAAGAAGAAGATCAGTAGTAGTATCTACAAGTCGTCTAGTATATAGACTATAGCCCCAAAGCTGCGGCTTAGGGTAGACGACCCGTATATAAGACGCTAATATTATCCTATGAACCCTCTTACCCCCAACTTCTGAATGTGGCTTTATTATATAATAGCTAATAATAATAATACCTCCCCTACTCCTTCCCCTATTATACCTTCCCCTTAATAACTTCAGAGCCCCACCCCTTAATGTTAATTCACTATCCTAGTCCCCTAGGATTTCGCAGATGCTATCAACCGAGATACCTATAGTAATATTAGAGACTTTAACCCTAAGGAGCAAGACCCTGCCAAAATTGCTAGCTATGCTGCCTATTATACTAGCTAATACCTTAAAATGGGACTTTAAGGTTGCTAGTTGTAGGCTAAGTATAGTAAAGACTTCTAAGATATTATTAAGATTTTTAAATATTGTAAGAGACTGGTATCGGCGACCGGCCCATATAAGCATATGTGTGGTGCATTCCGGCACGAAGTGCGCGGAATGGCGGATCTTTTGCGCATGTGGCGTAATTGGTCATTGCATCGCTGCAGCACACCACCTGAGCGTTACAAATATACAGACCCTATTACTACTAAGGCCCTCTAAAAGGTTCTTATCCTCAATAGAGTCTTTATTCTACCTAAGTATTGCTAGATTAAGGATAACCTCGCTATTATTATTAAAGAGATTAAATACTACTTATAGATTAATGAGGACTTTAACTCTATTAAATTGCTTTTTTCTAGCTTATTACGAGATATAAGCATAATTAGGATTTCTATAATAAGTTGACCTAGCTACTTAAGCTTACCTTTTATACTATTAAACTTACTACCCCTATTATTACTCCTGCTATTGCCCCTATTTATATCTCTACCTAAAGCCCTTTAGTTAAGCCTATTTCACCTATATAATAGCTCCCTGCTTAATTATTTTCTTCTCAGCCTATTTAGCCTCAGCTTATTTAGCGTGGCTACCCGCTACTATTTTTGCCTAGCCAAAACCGCAAAAATAATACCCAAGATATTGATTTTTACCTCAAATTTAGTAAATCAACTAATTAGAACCCTCTTTTACGTAATTATCCCCACTAGCTCCTATCCCTATTTAATAATGCCCCCACCTCATATTAGCTTAAGAGTCTTACTAAGTTTTATAATAATAATGACCTTAAGTATAGTAGTAGTAAGTTAGGTGTTTTAGAGTTTAAATTACTAGTTTTTAAGGACTATTACGCTAAAGCTGGTATTAATGCATAATAGTATGCTGAAGAGTTTTACCTTATGTTGAAGGGTAATACTTCAGAGTACTACTTTCAGTATATTACCCCTATCTTCCCCTAACTCCTCTACTACAAAATAGTTACTCAAATAAAGGAGTACTTTAAAACCGAGGAATTTCGTATTACTAATGAGGACCTTTGGGATAATACCACATTGCCCAACCTTATACATAAAAGCCCTAAGAAATCTGTTACTAAGAACCTTAAAATCCTATTCAAGACTCTATCTACTATTAAACTAGCTCTTAGTAAGGAATATAATAGAGATAGGCCTCTATACTATAAAATCCAGAGTGTATACTAAGGAGTTTAAGAGTGTAAGCTTGTGCTATATTAGCGCCCTTTAAACCTCTAAGATCTATATAATTCTCTTTATTTAGTAGTTAGTATAGCCTCTCATATAAATTAAAGCCTTACTATCTAATTTACTATAAATAAAGTATATAATAAGGCTATACCTATTGATTCTGATGCTAATCAAACTGATTAATACTTCTAAGGTAGTTGAGGCAACTTTTATAAGAATAATAGTAGCAGATACTGCTAAAACTAGTTAAATTAATAGTTTTACCCCAAGTCATTTAGTTGCTACTAAGAATAAAGATACTAGATATGTCGTAAGCCTGATTGCTGCTCATAGGAGCACTCTAAGAAAGAGAGAGATAAGGAGTATAATAACTTTAAGACTAAGTATGCTAAATACTCACAGAACGTTACTAAAGATAACTTCATTACCTTTCTTCTCTAATTTGAGGGTGATAACAAACCTAATGCTAATAATACTAATACTGAGGTTAAGTACTTCTTCTAGCAGGATCCCCAGGATTTAGACCCCTTAAACCCTTCTTCCCTATCCCATAAATTCACTACTTTTATTGCTAAGATCTCTTTTACTGTTAATAGCGATAAATTAGTTAAATTGCTGCTGAATTAAGCTACTTTCTTTGTAGTTATAGGTATTAACTCTACTACTAACCTAGCACTCTATTCCACTTTGCTCTCTACCCAGCTTGCCCTATTTAGTACCTCTAGTATTACCTCTTGCTACCTATTTTCGCTTAATAGTAGATACTCTGAGGAAGTTTTCTAGGGTATTATACTAGATTTAGGCGTAGCTAGTATATCTACTGCTAGCTAAAAATAGGTTGTTGCTTTATAGCGTATTTAGCTATTAATTTCAGTTAATATAGTGAATGCTAGCTAAGCGAGAGTGCGCTTTAGAGATAGATTATTTAAGGACTTTTTTAGCACTATTACAGTTAATACTATATTTAGTAGTATAGTATTTTACGTCGTGCTAGCAAATACCCCTTTTCTATTATACTTAAGTAATATAGATCAAAAAGGCATTTATTTTAATAACCTTTGTAATTATCTATTTCAAGGCAATATCGCTGCGCTAGTTCTATACAAATGGGGCTACGCCTGGCTATTACTTAATTAGGAGGAAGTCTTTGCCTAAACCCGCTATCTAACTAATATCAAACTTCGTTATCTGTACTACTGTTTTGGCTATCCCTCTATCGCCAAGTTAGTAGCTCTTTTAAGCCGTGCTAGCTATTATTCCGTTCGAATAGCAGCAATAGAGCAGTTAACTAAGGTCTATAAATGCTATCAATTAAACGCTGGAGCCCCTCAGAGATTCAAATGTTCGCTTAAAGACGACTACTATTTTACCTATGAAATCATCTATAATATTATATATCTTAAGAGTAAGGCTACCTTATATATTATTAATACTACTACTAGGTTTAATGCTATTTACTTTCTACCTAATTTATTTATTAAAACTACCTAGGAAACTCTCTGCCTCTACTAGATTTATGTCTATTAAGGACCCCCTGATTGTATTGTTATGGACGCTGGGCTGAATTTCGCCGCTAAAGTCTTTAAAAACAACGCTAAATCTATGGCTATTACGGTTAAGGTCATACCTATCAAAGCCTATCACAGGATTAGCAAAATGGAGCGATATTATAGCTCTCTTTAATGCGCATATACTATTATTTAATAAGAACTACTCTATACTAAACTTAACCTAGTCCTTCAGATAGCTATTAAGGCTATTAATAATACTGCTGGCTCTAATAGCCTTATTCTGACTCTTCTCGTTTTTAGTGCCTACCTATGTATTGGCTATAAGTTAACCCCTTCGCTAGATGTTATAGCCCGCGCCAAAGCTATTAACGCCGCTATGGACGACTTGCGTAAAGAGTATGCTAAACGTAAGGTTGCTGACGCGCTAGGCGCCTGCAATGGGCCTAGCACTAATAAAGTTATCTAACTGCTACTATAGTCCCTTGTTTAAGTATATTGCGAGAAGGATAGATAGCAAGGTCCCTATTATTTAATTGCTATTTTAGGCGAAATAGTTACTATCTAACTACCCTATAGCGCTTGAGATTTCCCCTCTACTGCTATTAAACCCTTCTACGTTAATCCCAACCCTAAAGACCCTGATATTGCTAACTCCCCCGCGATTGCCCTAGCTACTTCCCCCGCTAACCCCACCCCTCCGCCCCAGCGTAGAGGAAGACCCAGAAAGAGCCTAATTGCTACTAATTTTATGTTTTTAGGTGTATTTAAGTAGGAGATTAATGACCCCACGATATTTATCTCTATTAAAGAGAAAGCGGATTAGGAGCTCTTACTAGCTCTCCACAAATTAGGCAAATGTATTGTTAATAGACCCCCCCTTCTAAAAATCCCATAAAAAGGAGATTACTGCCCTTCTTAACTGTGAGGTCTTTCGTTTTGAACTCTTTGACCTAACCAAGCAATATGGACGCCTTTTTAGGTCCTATATAGTTAATGAAATTAAGAATAAGATAATGACCCCCTTTGAAAAGTCTTGCCTTATTATTTGTAGCGTAAATAATGCTAATAAGTATGAAATTTTGACCTAATTGCTAACTATTTAGCGCTGTAGTATTTGTCTTTTGCTTGCTATTGCTCTATCTCTTAGCCCTAATTATTTAATTTAGATTAGGGATATTACTTAAGCGTATATTTAATTGTAAATAATCCTCGCTCGTGATGTATATGCCTATCTTCCCAATTAAATTCGTAATTAATACCCCCCTGGCACTATTATAAAGGTTATTAAACCCCTATATAGTATTACTAAAGCTGGTACCTATTAGTGGGCCACCTATAATACCTATTATTGTAATAAGCTACAAATAATAAGCTCTACTTTTAACCTATGCGTCCTTATTACTAATACCTCAAGCCCTCACTTTGTGATTATTAGGATATAGATAGATAATACTATTGGCCTCAGTATAGCAGCTTTTTCTGCTATTGAAGGAGAAGAGCTCTAGAAGGCTAAATTTATGGCTAAACCCAAGGAAAGTCTTACTATTTAGACCCCTATTACCTTCAATAGGAGAACTATCTCCTTAATAGCTAATAGAGCTATTATCCATTAGCAGAAGGGCTAAGGTACTAAAATCAAGTTAGTGCCTAAGAAGAACCTCAACAAGGTATTAGCTAAGCAGAAGTATGTTAAGCAGCGCGCTAGAGGGGCGTATATCGCCTCTATTTGCTAACCTAAGGCTTATTTCAACCTATCTACAGCCGCCTAACGTTAGGACCCCAGCGATAAGGATATTACTACTCTTAATAAGTGCCTTAAATAGCTTAGTAATAACCTTAATTATAGCTTAACCTTTATTATACTTTCTCTGCCTACTGTGAAACTTTTTATATTTGTAGATGGTTCTTTTGTGAATAATAAGGACCTTATTTTGTAGTTAGGCTATATTATTGTATTAGCTAATAAAAAAAAAAAATGCTACTTTCACGATTTGTAGCAATATTATCTATTATAGTTCGACTAAGTGTAAGCATATCACCTGCAGTATGCTAGCTTCTGAAATCTACGCTATGGTTCCTAGTGCGGACCTAGCCTTTGCAATCGCCTCAACCCTTTATTAGGTTACTACTAAGCTGGGCACTACTAACCCCATCCCCACCGTTATATATACTAACTTATACTCTTTATATAAGTTATTGGTGAAGCTTAGTACTATAAAAAAAAACGACTTATAATAGATATTATGGCCCTATATTAGTTATATGAACGTTGCGAGCTTGCTGAAATCTGTTGGGTAAATAGTGAAGATAACCCTGCTAATGCGTTTATGAAGGTATCGCTAAATAGCGCCTCATGCTAGCTAATTAATGGGAATAAACTAATGATTTGAATAGAGGGATGGGTGACCTAGATGATGGAAGGAATAGAGTAATAATTGTGGGTAGTCGCTACTAATTTGGAGGACTTGGGATTGGGCAAAACGTGGCCTATTTGGAGGATATGGATATAGCTAGAATAGCCATCTTTTTGATTCGATTTGAGGCTTAAAAATGGCCTCAAAAACAAGTTATTCAATTTGTGTATTTAGATGGACGTAATAGGCGAATCCTGGCATAAAAAGAAAAACTGCCAGTGTTGGGATATTCGCCCATTTGGACCTAACTTAAGTATTGGGCCTGTGGCCTAGCGGGCAGGAACGTTTGCTATAGTAGTTATGTAACCTCAGTTACCTGACGTGGTAGTCACGGGACCTTAGTTACATGACCCACCTTGTTAGTCTACTATATTGTTCCTCCTTTTGCTGGCCACCCTTCTAGATACCTTCTTTTGATAGATATTATTATTACACTCTGAATATTACGCGTATCACCCTACCTTCTGGATCCAGTCTTTGTGAGACCAACAATAATAATAAGTATAGAACCTACTTAGACTATAAGGAATATATAGGATAATACCTAAAAGACCCTTATAGATTGGGATATAATACTACTGGTATCCCCCTAGCACTTACGCGCACCCTAGTAGTAGGATACTGAACCTACTTAAAGATTAAAAGAAAAGCTAACGAATAGCTTAATAAAATACTATATATACCCTTAGGCGTGGATATTGAAATTAATAATAAAGTCTGTATTACCTAGCTATAGTAAGGACTTTAAGTATATAAGCTATAAGTAAGAATATAACCTAAAGAAGTTATATAGTAATAATAGATCAGGTTACTATAAGCCTATGTTAAGAGATAATAAGATGCTAGGAATAACTCTAAGCGAATCTAGTAGATTAATAATAATACTAAGGACTAAGCAGCAAAAGAACCTATATAGAACTATAAGATATAGCCTTCTTAAGAACAATAAGATAAGCTCTATTATACTAAAAGAGCTGAATAAAATGAACCTTCTGTTATAATAACTAATAAATAATAACTAGACTTAGCAATAGAAAAACAAATTAAATAAACCTCATTTGAAATTAATAATACCTTATCTAAAGAAACTAGATTAGAACTAATTAACTACTTAAGGTACCTCTATAAAAAGAAGATCAACCCTCATTAGGATAACTAAGAGATAACCTTTATAGCATATTTAGATACAAAAGAAGAAACCTCTTATTTATAATATAGGTTAAAGGAGATTACGCCTATCTCAACCCCATATATAACTAATACTATTAGGTATTCTAGGCTTAGTGCCTCACGGACTACTGTAATAAATACTAAGCTAATAAGTATAAGTATGACTTCTACCCCTAAAGATATGATGACGGACCTATTACGCACTACTATCTTGAGAACTAACTCCCTATATAGGACTTAGTCTAAATAGTAAATAATAATATAGCACTATTTAAACTATATTACTACTACCTTATAAGATGCCTTAATAACCCCTATATAAAATAGAAACAATATACAAATAACAAATACTAAATCTACTTAGAGGAGAAAGCTAAGATATAGCGAAAATAACTTTAGAGTTAATAGTCAAAAAACTAGACTCGCCTACTAATAAAAACCAACAACAGGCAAAGACAATAAGGTTCCTATATAGCGCAATAGCGCTAAAGACTTAGTAATATAAGTATATACAAGTCTAGATATAACTTAATAGAAAATAAATTACTATAATAATGAATAGCGGAGCCTAAGGAAATTTTATCTCGCCTAGAATAGTGAACTAATAATAGATAACCTAGAATAAAAAAGCAGCTGAAGACTACTATAACCTTAATACTATTAAAGGAGAATAAGTCTAGTACAGCGGAGGACGTATTAACATAGAGACTATATAACTCCCTTTATAGATCTATAGCTAGAATGAGCGACTAAACTTTAATATTATAGAGATAGGAGATAAATATAATATTATCCTTAGAAGACTATAGTTATATAATAGTAACCCACAGATAGATTAGAGAATAGGCTAACTCTATTGGGACTAGGATCTAGTTACTAAGCAGTAACTAAAAAAGGGCGCCTCAAATAAACCTCATAAAACGACTAAAACAAGAAGATTCCTCACCTACCTACAAATTAAGGATGCAAACGCCAGGACGTTATTAGCAACAAACATCAATAATGAAGATTGATTGCTATTTATCCTAGTAGAATACTAGTAGTATAATAAGCTATTTACTAAAGAACTTAATACTAAATTACTAGAGTATAGTACCTATAATTATAACATTAAGCTAAAGCCTAGAAAAGAACTAATATCCAAAAAGATCTATAGACTTAATTAAGAAGAAATAGAAGTACTGAATGCTTATCTAGAAGGGAATCTCAAGAAAGGATTTATTTAACCCTTAATATCCCCAGTAGGGTATCTAGTACTCTTTATACTAAAGAAGAATAGAAAGAAATAATTATGCATTAACTGTTAGAAACTTAATAATATTACTATTAAGAACTATTACCTGTTACTACTTATCTCTAAGCTATGCAACCTCCTGTATAGTGCGAACTAGTTTATAGCTCTTAACCTTAAGAGAGCTTATAACTTTATTTGTATTAAGGAAGGCGAAGAATAGAAAACAGCTTTTAGAACGTAACGCAGATACTTTAAGACGCTTATAATGCCCTTTAGACTCATATATACCCCCGCAATATTCTAGATTATAATTAATTGTCACGAGCCTGCAGGTAGGGGTAAGAGCGAGTTATAGAAAGCAACTGTCTTATTTAGAGATAGTTGCGCGCGAGCCGCAGTGAAATAGGCAGCAGAGTGGCTTACGTAAGCGTATAGCCACACTGCACGCCACCACAGCCACACAGGGCTGCCAGTGCTGTGGTGCCGCATCGCGACACACCCCCCAGCTGCGCCTGCGGATGCTATCATATTCTCACGACGCTCCGCGCGCGGCTATAACTATTTTTCAATATATATAAAAACAAGATAACTATATTTAAAACGGCCCCAAAGGCGCAAAATAAATAAAAAATAACCCCTTGATATCCCTTAGGATGTTCGCAGCGTTTGTAACTACTGTTATGCGACTTTGCTAATAATAATATAGGTACAAAAGAGTAGCAGAATAGCGGCCGACTATTATAAATAACAGTTGACTACTGCGGAGGGCGGCTGACCGCCCAAAAAGGCAGCCTCAGGGCGAAAGTATAAATATCCCTTTGTCGCGCGCAGCCTTTGGACTTTCCCTCTTTTTCTGCTCGGAACACTATATATAAATAACTATAAGTTGATTTTTCCGCGCGCTCAAAATCCATTGCGCGCTTTATAAGTCGGTATATATACTTATCTTCTTATTATAGTACTAACAATATATTATCACAATATTATTAATAATAGCCCCTAAGCGCAAGGAGACTGAGGAGGAGGTTTGCGCCCGCATCGCTAAGGCGCAGGCAACTAAAGCCGCTAATAAGGCGGAGAAGGAGCGCCTGGCTGCTCTCGCTAAGTAGCAAGCCGCGCTTGACGCGCAGCTTGCTATTAAGGCGGAGCAGCAGGCGGAGGAGGAGGAGAAGGAGGAAGAAGAGGAGAGTAAGTTGCTACTTACTCTACTATCTTAACTACTACTAATATTATTATTACTAGTTAAGAAGCCTGCTAGCCCCTAGAAGAAGCAGTAGCGCACTAAGACCCCTCAGACGCCTCTGCAGAAGACCCCTGCTAGCGGGGCCGCAAAAACGACTGGGTTAGCTAGGAAGCCCCGCGCTGCCTCCCCTATTCTAGAGGGAGCTAGGGACCTCATAGACCCTCCCTGCTATAGCTGCAGTCGCTCGCTACTTATAGGCAAGAGCTCCAGTTACTGCTTCTATAGTACCTATAAGCGCTACTACTACTACTTATATAGCTGAGGCTATAAGCCCCTACCTACTACTACTATTAAGCCCTACTAGCTATACTATAAGGCGTTTAATAAGAATAACTAAGTTATAAGTATATTAGCGGGAGTAGGAGTATACCTAGGTATTTAGAATAAGACTAATAATACTAGTTAGGGACTTACTTTTTATTACTATACTCTTTATACTATCTTAGAGAAGGAGAAGGAGCTAGAGGAGCTAGAGAGCGAGTGGGAGGGGGTGGAGGAGGTAGGATAAGAAGAGAAGGGAAAGAGCAAGGAGGTTATTATTATACGCCCAGAGGGCGCTATTAGAGGGTTAGCTTTAGCTAGCTCTTTATAGTACTCTAAGGCTCTTATAACGCCTACTAGTAGCGTTATATAACCTAAGCCTATTATTAGAGAGTTGCCTTTTAGTAGCTCTTTTTAGTAGGTCTCTATTATATTGCCTAGTAGTACTGTTCCTAGCGCGCGTGCTCATTTAGTAAGCCTTTTAGCTATCTTTAATATGCCTACTAGCGCTACTAAGCTCTTAACTAACCGCCTTATTACAGCTATTTGTGCGGAGGAGAGCTCCTATTATTAAAAATGCGCCTATAGGTATTAATACTCTTTGCTTTTAGTATTTAGGAGGTAGGTTAGTAGGCTGGCATGCCTATAAGAATTGCTTTATAGAGGGGGCTATAGCCCTATAGATAATATCTACTAGCCTGTAGGCTAAATAGAGCTTATTTCCGCCCTTTAAACCTTCTTTTCTATTTAGGTAATAATATGCTAAGCGTCTGCGAGGTTTAGTAGCGCTTAGAAGCATTTGAATTTTGCCCGGGAGAGGTTCTTAGTAAGTCTATCTACTAGTATCTAGTCTATAGGTATATATAGCACCTTAAAGGTGCCCTTCGCATATTCCTAGCGAAGCAATATATTTTAGATATTAATATACTACAGACGGGTTAATATTCTCTCTCCCTCTCTAACTACTAGTTAGATAGTTTGCTAATTATTATAATAGATCTTCTAAACGTCCCTAAGTTCTAGAGCGATATTATAGCATAGCCTCTGAAGTGCTATAGTCTCTTTAGCCATATATTCAAGACTTAGGAGCTCTACTTCTATTATAGACGTTATTATAGTCGCTTAGCGGGCTGCTTTCTATTAAATTACGCCTCTAAAGAGTATTATTATAAAGCCCTGGGAGGATCTATAAGTCTCATCGTTATTAGTAAAAGAGGTATTACTAGTAATAAGTAGCGGAGTCTCCTTTCTATTACTCCTAGAGCTACTATAGTAAATCGCGAGGTACTAGGTAGCATAGAGATATTAGATATACTACCTCACTATAGCAAAGTGCTGCGCACTTAGATTCATAAGGAAGCGGGAAAGTTAGGCTATAGCAAAGGCTACATCCAGCCATACTATTATTGCAATATATAGAATACTTCTAATAAGCGACTAGTACTCCTCAACTTGCGCGAATATAGCCTCGCCTTTATTTTTAGTAAGTTTAGTAAAAGGTAGCGGAGTAGCGGAGTGAATGCTACCGCAGAGTTTGAAGCGCTTAGTAATAGTATAGATATACTAATTATAAACCAAATAAATCCTTTTAGCTACTCAGTCACGCATAACGCGCAGCCTGAGATACTATTTAATAGGGCCTAGTTTGTGAATTTTATATAACTTCTTAATAGCCTTAATAAGCTCTCAAGCTTATTTCTTATAGTTGTAGTAAAAAAGGACAAGGAAGTCATTAATATAGAATAGGATAAGGACTTTATAATACTTATCTTAAAATAAATAGGGCTCTTTATTATATAGGGAGAGCCTAAGCTTACGCAGGGTTAAAGAAAACTCCTTATACTATAGGAGGGGTGCATCCTTAAGGCTATATAGAGCCTTATTAAGCTCAACAAGCTTCCCTCGTTATTTGAAGCTATCTAGGAGGTAATAAGTAACTAGCTCTCCCTTTAGGTTAATATCTATATTTAAGAAGGCATTTATAACATTATATTACAGGATTTTATAGTTAAACTAGGCTATAATTACTATTGCTACGTATAGGCTTTGCGCCGCGAGCGTGGCAGCATAGGTAGAACTAAGAGAGGAGGTATCTTATATATCTCCTCTCACGAAGATATACACTTTATAGGAGTTAAGGTAATTACTATAGAACTTATAGGAGTATACCTACTTTAAAGGTAGAGGGGTTAAATATGCCTCAGCTTAGTTAATAATGCGCTAGATACCTATTATAGTGAGTTTAGTAATCTCCTTCTTTATAGCAGCTTAGAATATGCCTTATAGCAGCTCCTTAAGCTTATTAACCTCAGAGTAGTTATTTAGGGGCTTTATTAGGTCCTCTATAAAGTATGTAGTCTTCTGCTTAGCGCTGGGGCGCGTCTCTAAGTTATTCTAGAGGCGCGCAGAAACTGTGGAGTAGAGAGTCTTATAGCCAAGAGTGCTTTTAGCAATAGCTTCCTATTAATTAGGCAGAAAGGTTATAAAAAAGGGTTGCTACTAGTTATTATCTAGTGAGCTTAAGCTATCTTCTAGATATATAGTCATAAGGGCTCTTAGACGTCTCTCTTAAGTGCTCTATTAGGTAGGGGGCCCGTAGTCTTATTACTAGTATAGATAATAGGTAAGTATTATTTCAGCTATTAAGGGGGAAGCTCTTCTGGTGTTTATTAAGCTATGCTCGCTAGGCGCTTAGGTAGCTAGTTCCCAAGCGTTTAAAACAGGTAGCTAGGCCGCTTTAAGCGTACCTGTGGCCACGGGGGGGAGAGATATAATTATCCTAATACCTAATCCTATTCCTAGTATGCTATTAGGTTCAGGAGATTGTTTAGGTATTAGCAACCCTCTCTATATACTAGCTAGTAGGCCTTATAGCTTTATAGTAGCAGTGCGAGGCGCTTCTAGAAGGGAAGCAGCTAGTATAGAGGGCCTAAATAGCTCTCTAGGGGTATTATTTATTATAAGGTTATTAGTCGCTTTATTAAGCACCCCTAAGGTCTTAAGGACCGCATTAGCTAATTTAATAGGTATTTTAACCTTATTAATAATTTCCTAAGCACTCCAGACGTCCAGGGCGTCTACCTCATTATCTGGGGAGTAGAAATTTATCTCATTAAAGTATATATTGCGCGTAATAATAACTTAGTTAAGCGTAGGAACCTAGATCCTATAGAGGTCATATATTTCAGGTATATATCCTATAAGGTATCTAAGATAGGCCCTAGAGTTAACCTTATAATAGTATCTCCTAACGCCTCTCTCTTATACTCCCTCTAGCAAGTAAGCTCTGCAGCTATAGGCGTAGAGCCCTCCCTAATATAGGCGAAGGTCCCAGTGCGTTAAAAGCGCGAGGTCTAGCTACTACTATTAGAAGTATTATTAAAACTACTTAAGTTCCTTTTAAATAGGGCTTTGCTAGTTATTTGCGGCGCGCGGGCTGATGTTATATATGAAAATAGATGCTCCCTAGGCCTCTAATATGAGGTAGATTAGTAGGTAAGCTCCTTTTAATATAGCTAGGGCTTTTGAAATAACCTTGCTGCCTGCACGCTTGCCTCCTCCTATAGGCTCCTTTATATTTGCTAGTAGGAGTTCTATATTAATACCTTATTCTGCTGTTTATTGTTTATAGCGCGTAAAGCCCAGGATAGCGATCACAGCGCGCTCAATATCGTGACGAATTTTATAAATATCCAGGCCTCTTTGTCTTCGCACCTAACATTTAAACGTAAGGAGTGCTTTAAATACCTTATTATACTCTTTAGAGACTAAAGGGATCCTAAAGAGCCTTCTGCTATACTTATCCTTAATTAGGAGCATCTAGGCGTATAGTCTGCTAAGCTTCTAGTAGTTAAAAAGATCCCATGCTATCCTATAGCAGGGCTAGGGGGCTTTGCCTTCTAATGGGCTGCGCGAGATAACCTGAGTGGCGTATGCTCAAGCGCAATATTCATATTAGATACGTGAGGGGGCCTTGATTTATACCCCCCTGATATTATAGACTAGGCGCTTGAGAGCGGCCTAACCTAGGTATCTAGAGCGAAGATACTAAATATAAGCGTTATTAGTTCTTTCGGCCGCGCAGTTATATAATAGCTGCGCAGGCCTCTTGTTGTTAGATAGGGCTATGATGCTAGCGGAGCTCATGGGGATCTTAGGATAAGGCGAGTAGATAGAGATGGGGTTATATTAGAAGAATACTAAGTTGCTCTTTTAAATAAGCTGCTTAATGTAGGTAGATTTACTAGGCTTCCCATACTATAAAGTATAGTTATAGCTGCTATACTAAATGCTAGCCTTATAGAGGAGCGCCTTAGATATAATATTAGTATATATATTCTTAATAATAGTAATATTATTTCATATTAGGGCGCTCTTCTAGCTTATAGTAGTGTTCTTAATAGTATCTAGGATATATTAGGTGCTCCTACTAAAGATAGGCACGCTTATGCTACTAACGTTAATTACCTTATTATTATAAGAGCAAATAAAGGACCTAGCTACTAGCTTCCTCTTATTATTAATAATATAAAGAGCACTACAGTTATTCAAGATAATACTCTAAGAGAGGATATAGGGGCCTTTAAAAAAGGTAAACATAGCTAAATAGGTTTCTGCTATTTCGCCCTTATTTAGTAATAGGCTGTAATTAATAATATAGTAGGAGATATTACTAGGTAGCTAGTAGCCTCTAGAGTTAGAGCTGCTATATCCGCTACACTTAGCTCGACTACTGCGCCCACCTCAGTTAGAGGGGAGCTATCTAGTCCTTTAAGACTCCTTTATAATCTACTCCACCTTCTAGAGACTAATATAGAGGTAGGCCTACTAAGGAGACATTACTATCTCCTATATACACTAAGCCTTATCCTTAGCTATCTTATAGTCCTTAGCTTATTCTATTAGAGTATTTATAAAGGCTTACTAGATATATAAGCAATAGTATAGAGACTAGTAGTAGCAGCGCCCGTAAGGACAGGCGGGTATCTTACTTAGCGAGCCTATAAAGAAGGAGGAGGCAGTAATAGGAGTAGACTTAGGTAGGTCCTAATTATTAGAGCAGCCCATAAGAGTTATATATACGCCTGGAGCCTTGCTATAGCTCCTGCTATAGCTTGGGGTATTAGCTAGTTTACTATAGATCTTAGCGGAGAGAATAATACTAAGCTGCTTAAGCGTGAGACTTAGTATACTAATCTCATCTACTTATATAACGAGGTCTAACTAATATTAGGCCTAAGTGGGAGCAATATAGTAGTAGATAGCTTTAAGGAATAGGTACTTATTATAACTTCCCTATGCCTTAGGGATTTACTAACTCTCAGTAAGACTATAGAGATAATACTACTCCTTAAACTACTTAGATAGCCTTATTATATACTTAGTATACTTTAGAATCTCCTTATAATTATAGTATACTTATTCCTTAATACCCTTATTAGAGCAGCCTAAGTACTACTTAAGATAGCAAATAAGGTTCTAAAGGTTTAGCTAAGATTTATCTAAAGTATTCAGCTTAATCCCCGCGCTCTCAAGATAAGTTAAATTAACCGTTTAGAAAATAACCCCCTAAAGGGCTCAATATAACGCGACCTATAAGCGAGAATCATACTATCAGTAGAGTAGAATTTAAGAGCGTCGCTCTACTCCTCTCAAACATCAGCCTATATTATAGGGCTAGGCGGAGTTAGCCTCATAAGCGCCCCACCTCCTAGAGTAATAGTAAGGGGGGCCTTTTAAGAGCTCTCCTAAAGTTATTAAGAGGGAGAGAGCTTAATGTTATTATCTCTCTCTATAGTTAGAATTATCTAAGAGCCTCCTTCTATAGCAGAGGTAGTAGAAGCCTTACTAGATACCTCATACTTAGCGAGGTCTACTTAATACTAAGCCTAAAGGTACGCCTCACGCTCAGTAATAAACTCCTGAATAGTTAGAGTAGGCTTAAGAGCGTCCGAGGGCTTACTAGAGTCTAGTCTATTAGGATTAATAAACTTCTAGATGCCTTCAGACTGCGCGGAGGTATACAGGTTCAGATACTAGCGAGGCTAGTCGGCTAGGCTTTAGAGCTTCGCCTCTATAGAGAAGGTAGATATAGCGAGAGTATCATGGGGTTTATAAAATAGCGGGAGGTTCAGAAAGGTTATTAAATGAAGATATAGAGATATAGAGAATTAGTTCAGAGAGGTTAAAAGGTTTTTTTAGGAGAAAAGCTGCTTACCCTTCCCTAGGCTTAGAGAGGTTAAAAGGGGTATTTATAAGTAGAGGAGCTAGGCTTATAACTATCACGAGCCTGTAGGTAGGGGTAAGGGCGAGTTATAGAAGGCAACTATCTTATTTAGAGATAGTTGCGCGCGAGGCGCAGTGAAATAGGCAGCAGAGTGGCTTACATAAGCGTGTAGCCACACTGCACGCCACCACAGCCACGCAGGGCTGCTAGTGCTGTGGTGCCGCATTGCGACATTAATAAAATACTCTAATAATGCCTTAATAAGTTTAGTATAGTATACCTCAATAATATTCTTATCTTCTCCAAGACGTTAGAAGAATATAAGAAGCATATATATAAAGTACTTTAAAGACTATAAGAAGTAAAACTCTTAGTTAAGCTAGCTAAAAGTAAATTTTACTAATAAGAAATCAAATTCCTCAGATTTACTATTACCCTAGGAATTATTCAGATATCTAAAGATAAAATTAAGGCAGTCTATAACTAGCTTATACCTACTTATATTAAGGATATATAAGTATTCCTCGGATTTATTAACTTCTACTAAAGATTTATTAGAAACTATGCTGAGATAAGCTAATAACTCTAGGACTTAACCCAGAATGATAATATATTCTTATAGACTAGAGAACACTAAAACGACTTTAAGAGAATTAAGTAATACGTAGAAGAATATACTATTCTATATATCCCCGATTCTAATAAACTATTTAAATTAGAAACTAATGCCTCAGATTTTACTATAGGCGTATAACTCAGATAATAAGATAATAACAATTAATTATAACTAGTTGCCTTTATATTAAAGAAGTTTAGCGGAATTAAACTTAACTACTAGATATATAATAAGGAACTTATAGTAATTAGTAAAGTATTTAAAGAATAGAGACTATAACTATTAGGAATAAAATACCTAGTTAATGTATATATAGATTATAAGAACCTTTCTTATTTTATAACCTTAAAAGCACTTAATAAATAGTAACTTAGGTAGTTAGAATTCTTATCTGAATTTAATATTAAAATTAACTATAAAAAAGGGAACGAGAATAGCAGAGCTGACGCTCTTAGCTACTAAATAAACTACAATATCCCAGTACTAGAAGAAACTTAAGTTATCTTAAAATAAGATAAGAACAGAAACCTTATGCTAGTAATAAGGCTCTTAATAATAACTAGGAAGGTTAGTACTAGCTTGACTAGATAAATAGCCCCTGAAACTATTAGAGAGATATACTTAGTCCTAGTATATAGATACTAAGGCGTTACTAAGATATAGAAACGTATCTAATAATACTATAATAAAACTGCTATATAATAAGAAGTAGTAAATACTATTACAAATTGTGAAATTTATGCTAAGAGCAAGCCTAGTTAATATTAACCCTATGGAAAGTTCTAACTACTACTAGTCCTAGAAGCAGTATAGTAATCCATATCTCTAGACTTTATTATTAAATTACTAAAGTTAAAAGAACTAATACCTAACACTAAGTATAATAGTATTTTAGTTATTATAGACTAACTTATAAAATATACCTACTTTATTCTATATATAGAATTAAGTACTATAGAAAACCTTAGTTATATATTTCTAAAAACTATTATTAGCTAATATAGCATACTAATAGAAATTGTGTTAAATAGAGATAAACTATTTACTTTGAAGTTTTAGAGATCCCTGATCTTATAGCTTGGATCTAAGTATAAACTTTCGACTACTGTTTATCTATAAACCGATAGACAGACTAAATAAATTAACTAAATCCTTGAGATCTACTTATACTATTATATTAATTATAAATAAGATTATTAGGTATTACTACTACTAATAGCCTAATTTACCTATAATAGTGTAGTAGGAGAGAGTATAAAAGAATTACTATTCTATCTTAATTATAGATTTAACCCCACTATACATAGAGAACTATAATAAGGCCTAGTAGTACTTAAAGCTGTGGTAGATATTAAGAAAATTTGAGAAATTTAGTAGGAACTTCCTAAAAACCTCAAATTTATGTGCAAACGCATGCGCAAATATACTAATAAGAAAAGAGTTAAGGGACTAACTCTAAAGGAGGGAGATAGTATCTACTTCACCCGATAGAACATTAAAACTAAATAACTAAGCGATAAATTAGACTATAAAAAACTTAGACTATTTTAAATTAATAAAAAGCTATTAGATATTAGCTTTAAACTCTTACTACTAGATATAATGAAGTGCTATCTAATCTTTTATATCTTACTTCTCAAACTAGCACTACAAGGATCACAAACAAATAACCTTATTATTATGGAATTAAATAAACTAGAATATAAAATTAAATAAATTATTAACTATATTAAAGATAAAAATAAAACCTAATACCTTATTAAATAGAAAGGGTATAGATATAAGGATAATATAAAGGAACTAAATATAAATCTTGAACACGCGCAAGAACAACTCTATATATATTGGGAATAATAAATAATAAATAACCTATAAACGGCACCTATACCTAAGGGAATATATAAAAATAAAGCCTAACTTATTTAACCCCAACTATTAATTAGACTACTATAATAAGATTAACTGCGAGACTCTAACCTATTTATATAACTAGGGATACTAGCAAACTAGGATACTGTTGGTTTCACACGGGGTGGGTGACAGTACGCGCGCGTAGCCCTAATACGTATTGTTCGTACTGAAGCTATTCTGTAGTGCGAGTGTGTGTGTGTAAGAGTCTAAGATATAAATGGCTACGTGGGCAGTAGTGTTGTGCTATATTGGGCCTGCAAATACGGTCACGTGATGTACGCACGTACGTACGATATAATATCTCGCAGAGTGCCCATCCTGCCACTCCATAGGTTACAGGGTTATTGCGATACTAGTAGTCTTTTCTTTTGAGGCCAGGCGCGCTATAACCTATATAAAACGATATAAATGAAGTTATTTGTAGATCCTAAAATAATGTAAACTAAATCCTTCTCAAGGCCTTTCTCTATGCCTTTGTTGCTACTCTTGATAGCCCTCATAGGCCTCTATTTATACCTCTATCGCTACCTTTGATAGTATGGCTATTGTCTTTTGTGGTGGGAGGGATATCGTTGCTCTTGTCGCCCTTCTCTTGTCTTGTAACCTATCCTTCTATTTGAATTGTCGCCATATTGTCGTTAATAAATCGCTTGAGAGATAGATTTGGGCTTCCTTTGGTGAAGGTATTGGCTAGGTTATCGTCTCTATTAATCTACCTTACCTCATATATCTCTCGTTGCTCGTATAACTAATGAAGTGCTATTATATCTATTATCAGGCGCTTCTCCTTTATAGTGCTGAGCTTTATAAGGCACTTATATAGCGAATATAAGTTAGTATAAATAATAGTAGGGATAGTAGGCTTCTTTAAGTATGTAGTGATCTTTTGTAGCGTGGTGGCGATAGCGTAAGCTAAATCTGCGCCAGCTACTATACTATAGACCTTGGAGGCTAGAATACTTTATATAACCCTTTTATACTTTATTGAATTGAATTGAATAATATTGCTAGTTATTGCGAAGGTATTATTATTGTTAGCTATAGCTTTATTAGTGATAACTATGATAAATCCGATCTGTAAAGATAGGTTGGTATTATTAGTAAAAGACTTATCTATAAATATGAAGAGTTTTGCTATAGCTAGGTTGATAGACATAAAGGTTAGGCCTTAATTGAGGTTCTTCTTTTGCTATTTGAGGTGATAATTAAGGGCTTTTTCGTCCTCTGTAGTGGAATCTTAATGCTGGGCTGCGGCAGATAGGTTGAAATAGGCCTCGGGTTAGTAGATAGAGGCGATATATGCCCCTCTTGCTTTTTGCTGAACATATTATTGTTTTTGCTTATTTAGGGATGCCTTTAGGTTAATTAGCTTGATTTTGGACCCTTGCCTCTTTTAGTGAAGGGTAAGACTGCTATCTTTGCCTAAAGTGATGATGTTATTATTGAATATTAGTGGGGACTTGGGGTTAATTTGCTGCTTTGCTTTGGTAGTGAAGTTGGCCTTTTTGAGCTCTATATCTTCTTGTTGGGAGAACTTTGGTGTAGATAGTCTGATAGTATTATTAGTTTATATACTAATAATACTAAAACAGCTATTTTTAGCTATTAAAGAGATTAATAGGTATAGGTTAAAAGATAATTAGTCTATCTTGAGATTCTTTCTATAGTAGTTACTATATGTAGCTTACTAATGGGTGCTAGCTTCTGCGATACTATATAATAGTTTGATGATCCTTATAATGCGGTTTTTAGGATATTTATTATGAATCTCCCTTAGTAGGTCTGCGAAAATTAACTTATTGAGCTCTGTTTATGATTGAATGTATACTTGCGTGATATTGCGGAGCTATAGTATATAGCTCTCTTCTATAAGCGATGGGGCGATAGTAAGAAGGAGTTGCTAGCTAGCCTGCTGTATTGTGGGGGACTGGGTAAGTATGGAGGCTTTTTTGTTATTATTATAGCTCTAAATAATAAGTCTTGACTTCTTATAGGGCTAATTAGTGCCCTTGCTCTTTACCTCGTGGACTATATATAACTTAAAGATATAATACTGATTATAGGTCTTAGCGTTATATGGGATAATTTTAAAAATACTACGCTTCTAAAGTATAGTTATCTCTATAGTTAATAAGGCTAAAAAAGAGTCTCTAGGTGTTCTAATAATTCTATCTTTATATAGTTATATAGTGAGGTTATAATCTATTTACTTCTTTATAGTTAAAAACGTTGTAGTATTACTAATTTTATTAATAAGTGCTTAGGTAGTAGTAGCTATAAAAGTAGCTATTACGGGCCTCTATTCTGCTCTTTTGTCTACTACTTATATACTTCTATATATTAGGCCTGCTGGTGATGTTTCTTAGACTTATTCTTCCTTGTGGGGGCGGCCTCGGCGGCGCGGGACTGGGCCTGTGAGTCTCTCTAGTAGCAGCATATTGGGACCTTTATTATTATCTGGTCCTATCATCTATTTAGTATTTAGGTCTGGTAGAAGCAGCGTAGCCTTATTAGCTTAGTGCTATAGGCGGACGACCGTTAATTAGAACGTCTGGGGCCTGCGGGGCAGGTTGAGAGTATAGGTCTTACTATTAATAGCGAGGAGTTAGTATAGCCCTTACTAGCTCTTCTTTTTATAGTAGACCTAGATAAGGGATAGTAGTATAGGCACTAGGCTATTAGGCTCTATAGTATTATTAATAGCTTTAATAGCTATTTAAAGAATAATCTTATAGTTTATATTAGGTAGGTCTTAATAAATAATTATATATACCCTCTATAATAGTATGTGATATTACTTAACCTTACTAATAGAGTTATAGGCCTTAACTAGCACTTTAGTAGTAGCCATTAAAAGCGCCTAAAGAGTGCTTTACTACTCTAATAACGTGAAGTTAGTACTAGTATTAGTAATAGTAATATCTAGTAGCCTGAGGTAGGTATAGATCTAGTATTATTTGAAGGCGTTAAGTGTTGTAGTTATAGATAAGTCTTTTAGGAATTTGGCTGTATTACATGTAGTTATAGTATTGATAATATGGAGTACTGGGCGCCCTTTGAGGTAGATAATATTAATAACTATAGCGTAATTGAAGTTATAGTTATCTCTGATTGTGAATCTAAATTAATTTAGCGCCCCTATATTAAGTTAGTAGTATTATAAAACTTTGTGAGATATTTATGTAGGTGTAGTTTGACTTAGTAACTAGCTTGCTGAAGGATTTTATGAAGTTAGTAGACTAATGGGTGGCTAAAATGTTAATAGAGCCTTTATAATTTAGTCTCTGTGAGGTTATTATAGGCTAAAACCTTCTTTATCTCTAATAATAGCTATAGGTGACACTATTTGCGTATAATAGGCATAATAAGGTTACTTTATTATAAGTAGTTTTGAAGGTTATTAAAGCGTATATCTAACTTATCTATATCTGCTAGATAGAGTAAGAAGGGGTTATTTATAGATATTATATAGAAGATTATATCCCTAAATAGTATAGGGATAGTTATTATTTCTATTAAGCTAATAGCCCCTCCTGGCTTAAATCTTATGCTTGCCCCTTTTGTTATTATAGGGTTAATTATAATATTAGGTATAATTCTCTTAAGTGCCTCAAATTGGCCCTTGCCTGCTGTTGAAAATCCTGCTGCTCCCGTATTGGGGATGATATTTTAGAAGGTCTCTAAAGAGTATCTTCCTTTGAGTGTAAATAATTTAATAGGTATAGGCTTAGCTAATTCTTTAAATAGATCTAAATGTGTAATAGCGTAGTAGGCTGTTTAATTAAGTAATAGCCTTAAGATAGTCTTTTTACTTATAGTAGGGACTAAATTAGTGCTCTGGCCACTGTTTGGGTTTGCGAATTGGGTGAAGAATATGTTGTGCTACTCCTCTTTGGAGTTGCTATTGTTGTAATAGTCCCTGCCCTTACTAAGCAATTAGAAATATATTTTAATCTCCTTATCCTCGTTATTATTTGCTACTATATTGTTAGTTATTTCTTTTATAGCCCCTTTATAATAGGTTAGGAACTACTAGTAGGCTGCTTTTGACTTATTAAGGGCTTGTGGGTTATTTTGTTATTATAAGTATGCCTCCTCTTTCTTCGTTTGTACATAGTTAGTTAAATAGTATCTAGGTTCTTTATAAATATAGTATTCTATATCCTGTTGCTATTGCTTTGGGCTGTTTTTATTGTCTCTCTGTGGCTTGGGCCTTCTGAATCTGCTGTTTTGACTCTTACTATTATATTTGCGGTCTGTCTAGTATTATTTAGTGTGATATTAGCTTTATGATGATTGACTATTTATAAACGTTATTATATTGCTAATGGCGACCTTAAGTTATTTATAGAGGCCTTTAAAGGTTTTTAATAGGTTTGTGGTGGCTTGTTTATACTCCTTGATCTCTTAGTAGCCTTAAAGAAGTTAATTGCGTAGTATCTTATTACTTTAGTAGGCTTTACTAAGCGCTAGCTAAGTTAATATAAGGGTATTAATTAGGGTATCTAAGGCCTCTAATTTGGACCTTAAGGGATAGTCTATTATAATTGAGATAAGGGTTATGTTTTTCTATATTATTAGATAGGCTTAGGTAGACTCTTTAGTCTTAAATTATCCCTTGAGCTTATTGACGATTCGGGTACTATTTAGATAAGGCTGTAGGTAGCAAAGGCTCTCATAGTAGTATTTTAGTACCTATCCCTTAAGTATTATTAGGAAGGCTACTAGGGTTTAGTCCTTTATAATACCTATTCTTTTATAAGTATCTTGAAACATCTATAGTTTTAGCTTGAGAATATATATACTTTTGCTGCTATATTTTATCTCATTGGTGTATATCTTTGCTAGGTCTGCGATTTGGCGTGATAATAGGTTGCTGTTTTCTTTTGGCTTTTGGTGGTCCTCTTGCGGCCCTTCTGCGACCTCTTGCAGTCCTTCTGTAACGGGCTGACTTATTGTTAGGGCTGGGCTAGTAGCTGTAGCTGATGCTCTTATTAGTGTTGTGATATTGTTACTCTAGAAGTTAGTGATATCCCTACTAAACTCTTCTCTATAATAGTTTTTTACGAATATAGTACTCCTCTTAATATACTTATTTACTTCCCTAGTAGTTTAGAAGTAGAAGTTATCTATAGTTATAATATTATATATATAGCTTATAATACTTAATCTATCCTAAATAATATAAATAATATTATTTATTAGATACTAATAAATCTTCCTTATAGTTACTAGGCTTGCTTTCTAGAAAACCTCAATAGGTAGGCCTATAAAGTCTACTATAAACTCTATCTATAGGTTTTTACTAAAGAGTTTTATTATACTTATAGGTCTCAATATAGTATAGGATCTTAGTAGTTACTTGCTTTATTATAGTATTTTTATTAAATCTGATATTTTGGCCCTAGTCCTCCTTATCTACCAGGGCCTTGCTTTTTGCTAGTATTAGTAGTTCTATGATAAGCTTAATTAGCTATCAGCCTAGCGGTATTAGTAATATTAATATTACTAAAGACCCCTTAGGAGTACTTATTTATAGCTATTTAAGTAGTAGTAGGAGTATTAGTGTTGAGGGCCCTAGAGTTACTATTATATATAAATGAGGTGTAGTTAATAATTTAAAAGATTAATTAGGTAGTTGTGTACTGTTTCTTCTAGTGATTCTAGCTCTCCTCACCCTTAGCGATAGGTGTTGATGGGAGGTGGTGATAATAATGGGTGGTCCTTGTATGAAGTGGAGGCTTATGATATATGAGTTAATATTATTTTATTATTATTTAACGTCTCCACTAGCTGGGTTTTGCGTTATATAGTTAAATAATGCGTTGTTTGAGGCTTAAGTTGTCTTGTTTTATTCTGACTTGTATCTCTGGGTTAAGTCGATATGCTCTTTTTTTTATGACGTGAGGGTCTCGGGAGAGTTAATTATTGCGTGAAGGTTAACTATTAGGGTATTATTAGACCCCTTTTGTAGTTATCTTCCTACTTAAGGGTCTTATGGTAGTGATATTGATGATAATAGTGAGAGTTGTATAATGGATGTAAGGATTAAATTGAGTCTTCCGAAGTAGTTAGCTTATATATCTAAATACTTATAGTCTGTTGATTAATCTGGGTAGTATAAAAGGGCTACTAGTTATGATTATCAAATGGATTTAATATGCGAATTAATTATAGACTAGTAGAGCTTTCGTCTCTTTAAGTAGTGGTGACCTTGCTGATCTGCGGTTTTGTAGTATAGCTGAAGTGGTGTAATAGTGAAGTTAACTACTGATTAGTGTTGTTTTATATGGGGTGGGTGATAGTATGCGCGCGTAGCCCTAATATGTATTATTTATACTAAAGCTATTCTATAGTGCGAGTGTGTGTGTGTAAGAGTCTAAGATATAAATAGCTATGTGGGCAGTAGTGTTGTGCTATATTGGGCCTGCGAATATGGTCACGTGATGTATGCATGTACGTATGATATTGTATCTCGCAGAGTGCTTATCCTGCTACTCTATGGGTTATGGGGTTATTGCGATAGATACCTCACTTAATAAGAAGTTTGGAGTGCTAGGATTCTAATCTCCGAAGACTATATCTAAATCTACTATACTAAAACTACCTATAGACTAAGCCTCTAGTATGGGAGAAACTACTGGTTCCTCCTTAGTAACTTCACGACCTTTATGAAATACGATTCTCTTTTGCTTTCTCAAATGATCTAGCTGCGCTATACACTTATCTAACTCAGCCTATGTAGCACGTAAGGCAGCAGCCTTTTTACGCAATACCTCCTCCTCTACTACTTTAGCATCCTCTAAATAAGCAGCCTTATCTAGTAATTAGTTAACTAAAAGATAAGTTAGTAAAATAAGAAATATAAGTATAGTAATAATATATATAAGCGCAAACCGCATTAGCTGCTGCATTATATAATTGCTCTAAGTAAGTATACTTACTATAAACTTTACCTCTAGGAAGAAGCTTATAACGCTTCCCTATTAAATAATAATATAAATAAAGTATATTAATAATGATACTAAACTTAGTAATATAAAGCGTATAGTTATAATTATAAAGAGTAGAGGTAGAATTTGAATTTGATTTTTGAATGCAACTTAATATAGTATTAGCGCTATGTGAAAACTAGGGAGTATAATTAATAGATCCCCAACCTGGGACTAATGACCTACTTATATTAGGTCTTGAGGATAAGACCTTTAGAAGAGAGACCTAATATTACGACCCGTTATATAAGGATAATAGCTAACTAACCTACCTAGGCGTTAGACGGCTGGGATAGGATATTTATATTATAGGATTACGGGAGCACTAGGGATACTTATAGAATAGAAGAATAGAAGAACTATAGTATAAGTTATGTAATAATAAGATAAGGAGTGATTAGTAGAGTGTAGGAGGAAGCGCTTAGTGATTAGTTAGCCTTACTGATTAATTGCAATTACTAATATATAGAGGTAATTACCTAATAGTAGGATTAGGGGCTATTCGGGACTTATATATAGTATGGACTTAGGTCTCCCCAAGGATAGACTTCTATAGCTGTTTAGTAATTAACTTCGTGATTACTCTAACTAGTACTCTCAGCTTTATCTTATACTGCGACCCCCTTGTGAGGACTACGACTGATTACTATACTCCTTGAACCCCAAGATTCATTCAGCAATATAGCCTAGTAAGACTATACTGTCAACCTAGCGTTATCCCTCAGCTTCTATTAGCAGAACCCTACTGTCGGATAGCTGACCGTAACACAGCTATCTGATAGTGGGGTTCTGCTAATAGAAGCTGAGCGATAATACTTAGTTAATAGTATAGACTTACTGGGCTATATTACTAAATAAATTTTTGGGTTTAAGGAGTATAGTAATATAACGCTCAGGTGGTGTGCTGCAGCGATGCAAGAACTAATTACGCTACATGCGCAAAAGATCCACTATTCCGCGCACTTCGTGCCGGAATGCACCACATATATGCTTATATGGGCTGGTCGCCGATACTAGTCTCTTATAAGTAATTTGTTATAGTCCTTATAAAGGAGTTAAAGTATAAGATGAGGCTAACAGTATTAGTTAGGGTAATTATAAAGTCAATTACAAAAGAGCTATAGAAGTTTATTCTTAGGGGAGTCTAAGTTTATACTATATATAAGTCTTAAATAGTTCCCTCTAGCTTATTATTAGGTAATTACTTTTATATATTAGTAATTATAATTAGTTAGTAGGGCTAACTAATTACTTACTAATTATTCTTCTTATATTTTACCAATTACTCTAATCTTATTGTATAACTTATACTATAGTTCTTCTATTACTAAGTGAGGCCCTATTATTCGTATATTATTCTATATATAGATATCTCTAGGCACTAGGCGCGCCTGCGGGGCTACTCTAGTTCCCCAATATTTAATAGGATATAATATTAGGTCTCCCTCGGAATAGTTTTATTCCTAAGACTATATAAGTAGGTTATTAGTCCTAGGTTATAGAGTTATCAAGTATACTTCCTGATTTTCCTATAATACTAATATTATATTAGGTTATATTTAAAAGTGTTTTCCTCTCTCTACTCTTTATTATAAAAGCAGAGTACTTTAGATTACTACGTTCAGGGTTATTATTAATATACTTTAGTCTTATTATTATTTATTAGTAAAGTAAGATAAAATACTTCTTAATATAGAGGTTCCTAGTAAGTATACTTAATTAGGTTATTCTTATAATATAATAGTTAATATAGTTTGTACTTATGGGTTTTTTCTTTATATATACTACTCTTTTATTATAGGGTTTTCGTTTCTGTTTTAATAAGTCTAACTAGTTTAGCTTCAATAAGTTTATTATTAAGTTATCTATTAATATTACTCTCTCTATTTAGTAGAGAAGGTATTATCTCGTATATATTAATTTTAGTACATAGTTTGAGAAACTTAATCTTCTCTATTTACTAGGGGATTCTAGTTATACTGTGAATTTATACTATCTATTTATTATTATTAGTTATACTACTTCAACAGTTCATACCTCTATTAAATAAGTAAGAGAGATAAATATATCATAAATAGAAATAAAATAGAGTGAGGAAGTTAGTTTCTTATATATATACAAGCTCAAATATTTATTTCAAGCTCCTTTTTCTCTTAGTAGGGGGGCTAAAGAGCTTATAACGGGCTATCTAGTGCCCCTCTACTAGGCTAAACCTACTTTAAGCTCCTCTAAGCTCCTCTATTCCTATTTAGATTTTTTAAACTTTCCCTATATACCTATCTGCTTAGCTACTAATCCTATGCCTCAGAACTCACCTGTTGGCTTGCGACATCTGATGAGGATGGTAAGGACGTTATCCGCAAGAACTTGGCAACCTTGGCTGCGGTTGGTGCTGTGCCCAATGACGCGGCGGAAACCGTTACCTTCCCATACTTCTCGAATTACGCGCCCTACAACGTACGCGTATCGCGGAGGACATCAAGAGCGGCTTTTACAGCAAGCTCCTGGCTCGGGGGGGCGCGCGGAATACCTACTGGGCTGGAGCGGCGTTTTCGGGACACAACAGTGCCTTGATTTGGTCATTCAAGGGGGGCACTGCTTTGCCGGGATAGAAGAAGGATCTTGGTCTGTAGGACGAATGCTTCCGAGGACCCTGCTCTATAGAGAAGGTTCAATGAGAAAAGAATGTGCTGCAAATTTCAGTTGAGTCAAGACGGACTAGTTAAACTACGTCGTCTTTCTCTGCGACTAAATAGAACAATCGAAACGATGTGCGATCACTGTGCCAGTTAAGTCATCATAATCCCAGTCTGCTTACTAACGTTGCTGGATAAACAAAATAGCTTGACCGAAATATTCCCACTCCTCCTGATCCTCCCCTCCGACTATGTATTGCGATGCCTTAAGCGACAACTTCCTAATTCAACCCTTAGGTCTTGGTAGTGTAGCCTACTTCCAGTCTCTCCGCATCAGATTCTTGAGTAGCTTTTTGCTCAGAGGTTTCGTCTGTACTATTGGTAATCAACTCTCCTGGAAGTCTGTCTTTGACGACAAAAGCTGCCCAAGTAGTAGCAGGCACTGCAGTGTAGAAAGTCACAACGAAAACATACAAAATTTGTCATCAGTGATGCACTTTTGACTGATCCGGAAGCATATGACAGCGCGGAGCCAACGGATTCTCCCGACCCGAGAACACCCATCGACAGAGCGATCATGTCGGCTTTAACGTCCAAGGTGCCGAGGGTCCCCTACATCCAGACGGTCTCGTACGCGATCCTGGTGATGGAGAGTGAGTGAGCATTCATACTTCTCGATTCAAAAAATATTTGGAAACTCTCGAGACAGTCCAGTGGAACCCTACCGGTAAAGAACCAAGATCGCAACGCCTTCTCCGAAACTGGAGCTGGCCGAGTCGAATTCACCGAGGCTCGCGCGCGCCCAACGCTCTTGACCGACAAGGTTCCAGATCCAGACAAGCGTGAACAACACCAGCAAGAAATCCCAATTCCAGCGCGCTTGCGTAGTTCTCCGGAGGTGCTTCGTGTACAACCACCAACCAGCAAAAAGATTGGAAATGGCCCCAACGACGGCGATCAAGAACTCAGAGAGCGTCCGCGCACGCACCGTGAAGTAAGCGGCCATATAGTTACCTTGGTAGGTCACGCCCCATTGCGCGGTTACTACATCCGCTACATTGATTGTCTAGCTAGGTTATTGTTTCACCAGAAGCTCGATCGTCTTCACAAGTAAACATAGCAGAATGGACCGGCAACAGTACTCATGGCATCCCTAATCTTCAGAGGCTTACCACCAACCCATCCGTACTCTAGATAGTCATCCATAGTGCCATTTGCACTAGCGGGCTGATTAAGGAAGGTGTTAGTTCCGCTCAAGGCCGTCTCACCATATTGGCGTTCCTCGGGCGAGAGCATTTGCCACATCCACCAGACTCGGTCGATCATGGAATGGTGCAGATAGAACGCCGGGTCACCAGGCGAAGTAAACACATCCCTTCCAGGGTCGCCGCCACTGTCCAAAAGATTCAGCATATCAAAGTCATTGACACAACGTAGATTTGCCCAACGTAGTAACTTACAGTGCGTAATGGCCGCCCCCATGAATGCCAATGTTACCAGAGCCTGGAACTCCTTGCATTTGCATCTGAAAGTCGTACACATTCTGCGGTTTGAGAATGTTGGAAAGAATAGCGGTGACGTTGGCGTAGGTAAGGTTGATGTCGGTTGTCAGATCACGCTTGAGACAGCGCGGGTTGTAAGATAGAGGCCCTTCGGGATTGGCTTCCGAGACGCCTCCAGGAAGGTCAAGAGCTGCAGGACCAAGATTGACCGTCATGTTTTTGAAAGGACCAGACGTCACGCAGCCTCCGCCCGTGCCAACGGGAAGAACGATGGGTGGAAGATCGTTTTGTCCCGTGAGAATGATATTCTCGCGATCGGGAATGAAATCACCGTTCCCAGACATGGACGTATCGCTGCCGTCAAAGATGGGAGACTTCTCCATGCCGGTTACGGCAGTCTTAGCCCAGTCCCAGTACTTCGTCTCAGGTCAGCCATCACAATGAAATAAAAAAACACATACAACAAGTCACTTACAGGCTGTGTCCCTTCATAGCCGCATTCATTTCTCAACGCTTCTTCGTACTGCCAAGTGAAGTATCTGTGCCATGGTAAGAAGTTTGCAGTGTAGTGGATGGTTAGGGTCTGGTTGATGTGAGTTGCTACAAAGTCGTCAAAACGAGATTTTGCACCAGGAGCTTCGGAGGCGGGAGTAAGGGCTGCTCTGGACTGGAGGCACTTGGCCGCGTTGATGTAGTCGAGCTTTTCCTGCCGAGTTAGAGTACCCCTGAAACCCAATGAGGCATGTCAGCATGTCTGATGCGACAAATTCTGTTCGCATTAGGATTCAATTTCGTACCACTCCCGGCGAACCCTGACGCTGTACCAGGCACAATCACCTCCTCGCTTTTGGATCTCGCCACTCTCGACTTCAGACTTGGTCTTGTCATAAGCGGACTGAGCAAGAGCAGCAAGCCTTCTGAAGCTTTCCTCAGTGAATGTGTCCATCGCCGTGTCAGTTGACTCCCGAAGCGGACTGCTAAGCACAGAAGAAGTTGCCTGCAAGGCCAAAAGTCCAAGGAGGGGAGAGCGCATGTTGTAATTCACTTGATTGAAACGTGTAACGATGATGCGAAAAGAGAAAAGTGCTGTGCAAGAGATTGCTGCAGAAAGAAAGAAAAGGAACAGTTCGTACGTAGCAGCAGAGCGAAAATATAGGAAAGCCCCAAGAATCTTTTGCCGAGCCCGGCTACTGCGGCCAAAAGGGGAGGAAGACCGAGCCTAAGGCCTAGCGACATGATGTTGCTTATTCCATAACGGAGAGGTGGAGTTTTCGGCCCTAGCTATGCAGTCTACGCATGCATTCTACTAACGTTGTAAATGCAGGCACGTAGTATAGCCACCTAGCAAACGACACGAGGAACCTCTCCCGGGAGCATGGTCCTGACAAGTGGTGGACGTGAACAGCCCTATCCACAAGTACCGCGGAGGCGGGCTTCTACACGAAAAAGAATGCGTGCTGGCTTTCGCAAGATCATACTTCTTATCCCCGGTTACAATCCCAGACTGCCAGTTGCAACAGCTCTCCACATATATTAGAAGGGGATCCAATTAGAAGTAGTATTGCCCAGCCCAGACTAATCGATTGGGTTTGGGACAACCAACAATAGAGCACCAACAGCAAAATAATTATCATGCGCTAGTGATCGCAATAGATGTTCTGATTGAATCGATCTGCCGCGATTTCTAACACCCTGGCCCAAAAGTAAGGGAATATCAGGCTCGGTCTAATCTCTTATTGCCTTGAATGAGTATGGGAATTACACCGTTTCCCACATCAACCTACTAAACTCCTCGTCGTTACTCCTTACGTCGTTTCAGCCTGCTTTGTTAGATAGAACATGAGTGAAAGGGAGGGAATATTTGCAACGTTTACTGGGTTGAGTGGTATTTCTTGAGGTCTGATGTAATTTGTTTCTTCTAGTTATGACTTAAGAACTGAGTATTTCTTATTATGGGCAGATTGATCTAGAGTCTGGCTATGACGACAGCATGCTCCTTCTCGTTTTAAATGTTGTAGAAGACTTGAGACAAATCAACTGAAATATTTGCTGGACACCCATCCTCAACTTGCGCGATTAAAATCAAATTTCAGAAACTGACATTCGGTAGTCATCTTTTTGCAAGTGGCAACTAACTACCAGTTCTCTGATATTCTCAAATCTATTCCGTCTCTAATCCAAGCGAAAATGAAGGCACGAAGATCTTGGCAGTGACTGTGCTAATCACTGCTGTGGCTTTGGTGGCTTTGGCAATATGAATCTACGTTTGAGCTTGCGTTATTTGCAATTTTGATTTTCGCATTGATGTTTGTGCATCTCTGATGTTATAATGGGTGTCAATGGAAGTTCTTAGCTAATGTGTATCAGTGTATCTGTGAAAGAGGTCGCCTTAATGACTTTTTTGGAGCCCATCTCAGTCTCAGGCACAGCTGTTGTTGTACTTCAGGTCTAGTATGGCGCAAGACGCCACAGAGGAGATGTTAATGAAGCGGATTCCTCAGCTTTACTATTTATTGCTTTCTGTACAAAATCAACCTGCCGTCGCAGATGGTGAACATGGTACATTTGGTCCTTAGGACATGTTCTGGTTTCCCTACACCGCCTGCCGTGTACCAATTATAGAACACCAAGTTGTACGTGTAGTCATTCAAGTAAAGGTTCCAAAGATCTTGCATCTGCCAATAAGCAGAGAACACATTCCCGAGCATTTTCATGGAATATGAACCCCCAAAGCCTTGTAAATCTCCGCCACGTATTGTTTCACAGCATCGTTTCCTGCCATTCCAGCGCCCATCTTATTCATCGCGTACGCGATCGTGACATGACGGTCAACATCGTTGATGACCATAGAGCCGCCCCAACCTCCCCAGAAACAAAGACGTCCTTCAGGAAGCCAGCTATCAGTAAAGGCATCGCCATTTCCGCGGAGGCCTAGCCCCACACCAAAGCGGACAGGTAGTCCAATCGCCAAGTCCGGACCGCACGACTGCTCAGTGAAGATAAGGTCAATCGTCTCCTTCGATAACAGCCGTTTGCTCTCGTCACTTAACGTGACTGCATTTGACCAGATTTTGGCCAGCGCCTTAGCATTGGTGTGACCGTTGGCTGAGCCGACCTCGGCTTTTCTCCAAGCCGGAGTGTTGGCGAAGTTGGCGTCGGGAGTAGGATTCAGCATCTTCGCTGGAATAGAATCCGGGGGTAGATCTGCCACACCAGGAGGGAAAAACGGAGGAGGCGGGATCAGTTCCGCGACGCGAGGCCAATCGTCCTCCTTCGCACCGATTTGGAAATCTGCATTGTTCGGAACGGCAATCTTCTGGGCGACATATTCCTTCAGACTCAAGCCCGTCTTCCTACGGATGAGCTCTCCGATCGGATATCCATACGTCCACGAGTGATATCCAGATGCTGTGCCAGGCGTCCAGCGCGGAGCCTGTTGCTCGAGTCTGGAAGTAGACAGCTTCAAATCGCAGAGGTCCGCCATCGTCCCGGACTCTTCAAAGACCGCCAGCCCAGAGGTGTGGGCCAGCAGATGGCGAACTTCGACGTTCTCTTTGCCATTCGCGGCGAACTCAGGCCAGTACTTGGAGACTTTATCATAAGGCGAAATCTGTCCGTCATTGATGAGTAACAGAACAGAAAGGGCGCAGATTGTCTTGGTAGACGAGAAGACGTTGACGATGGTGTCTTCTTCCCACGGCCGGGTGCGAGCCGCGTCCGCAAAGCCGCCCCAAAGGTTCACAACATCCTCGCCATCGATGGTGACTGTCAGAGAAGCGCCAACCTCCTCGCCAGATTCAAGAAGTTGCTGCAGCTTGGCCCGGACATTTTCGAATTTGGGATCGCACTTTCCGTGTGTGTGGCTCATGATGTTGTTGGCTGTGTCGGCGGCACTTTTGCTAAGCTGTAAAAGATGTGTGATCGTACAAGGGGTGAATGTCAATAATCTCTGTGCGAAGGAGCGATCTCAAGACGCACGGGGTTTTCTTTGGTTATATATAGGTACTCACTGAATGCTTAATTACCCACTCTCTGATGAGAGGGATTGACCGGATTTGAGATGTCGCCGAAACCCGTGGATCACCTCTCAGTGCCCACTCTGGTTCTTTCGCGGCCGACATCAGTGGTTTCCCTCCAGAGCAAAGTCCCGTTCATCATGGATCAGACGACACTTCTGGTTGGCGAGCGCGTGGAGAGGTGGAGACAGCGAGGATCACGCCCTGTCCAGCTGAGGGTCTGGGTGGGGGCTAGGTTGACGACTTCCAACCCCGGTTCCAGCTTGACAGGGTGTTATTTCGATCACCGAATTCGCATGCGACTTTGCGACCTGGTTTTGAAGTAAACGACGAAATCTTGTCCCTGGAAGAAACTCACATGACATGAAGTTGTGTAGTTTGGGGGGGGGGGGGTCGCAGGAATCTCTCGGAATATCTTCACATGTCCAAAACCTCTCACACGCCATCACAAAGATCAGCAATCTTCGATTGCTGAGTTTGGGTCATTTACAGCAGAAAACATGGCTACAAAGATTGTCGCGGCAGGAGTCACATATGATACAATCTATCCATATCTCCGTCTCGAAAAAAATTGGCAACTTCACTGGAGCCTGCCGTGAGTCGTGACGATGGTACTGAATAAGAAGTAAAGATTAAACGTTGTAGTTGCGGGTTGGGGAAGGTGCTTGCAGGATAATGGAGCATTTTCTTACTATGAAATAGATTCAGCCAAGTTTCTCTCCTACGCTTGCGTGGAACCTCGCGTGTTTCGCTATATTGTAAATTCATCGCCATCGCAGCGAGTTTACATTATCTGTTTGCCATACTAGCAATTTGATGTCACTGTTACATGCATACCAAAAACACCAGCAACGTTGATTCCTTGCAGTCGTTCAAGAGAAGACATTGTTCGAACAGTTGTTGCAAATTGGAATCTATAGCTGTCAAGTGCGAGAAAGTAGCCGGTATAATTAGTTTGCTGATTGGTTGTCTCATTCAGCCACAGGCAAAGAAATGCTTACGAGGGATCCAAGAGAGCCCCACCCTATCTAGGCATCAATGCGATTGTGTCTCAATCCATTCTTTTCGTTGTTTCTATCTGTTCTCGCTTTCTTATTGGTGGAAGTCCGGCTTACAAATGAAGAGGCTAGTATCAGCCCCTTTTAAACAAATAAGATGCCACCTTGGCGACACCTATTGTAAACGACCCATCTGACCTGAAGCGAAAGCTGCTTGACTATCACCAAGGCGGCGTAACGAATGAGGCGTTAATTCTCGACTCATATTCACGGCTTCAGCATTTCAAAACTTTCTTGTACTTCTCTGTAGAGTGTTGGAAGCCGCGCGTCGCGCGTCCTGATCTCCAAATTCCAGCCCACAGCCCCGGCCTCCCGACCGAGAGATGACCGGAACCCTAGTCGCCCGCAAACGCAACATACAATGTAGAACCAAGGTCAAAACTGGTTGTGCAACCTGCAGGTAAGTCTCAGTAAATGCTGCGTCTCTTGCAGAACCAAGAGATTCAGGCGGAAGCTCCGCTTCGCAGGAATTGCGTGTGTGCTGAATTATCGACAGAATACGAAAGATCAGATGCGACGAGAACAAGCCGTTTTGCCAAAAATGTGTCAATACTGGTCGTACTTGTGACGGCTATGAGTCTCCGTTTCGATTCATCTCAGACACAAAACGCAACACCAACGCCCATTCTGGCGGAATCAAGCCAGTCGCTGCTAGTTTACAAATCATCCGGCCCAACTTCATTGCTACCGATATCACCACTCAGGACGTCGAAATTCTCGGTCGATACTTCTCGACCAAGACCATGTTTGACGTGAAGCTAGACTGCAATAAAGAGGCTAGACAGATTCTCCAAGCCAGCTTGACTGATCCGACCATCCGGCATGCGGTATCATCTCTCAAAGCTCTTCGGGAAAACCTCGAGACTTCTGATGGCGCCGTAGCGTCTGGAGCAAAGTCACCTATAAGTCACGACCATGACCATGGTCTCCAGCAGTATTGCATGGCTTTAGGGGGTCTCGCATCCAAATTGTCGTCTCCAGGCCCAAATGACATGAAATCGGCACTGCTTTGCTGTCAGATCTTCATCAGCATTGAGCAAGCGCGGGGGAACTATGCTGCTATGGCCCAGCATATGATTCGAGGGCTCAGCATTATGCACGAGTATCGAGCCAGAACAAAGTTTGTTGGTTCAGACAGTTGGGGCGGCCACGATATGTCTGCATGCCTTTGCTGGACGTTTTCATCATGAAATTGTTCATCGCACCATGCAAGTTTGCAGATCCCCCAGCACCATCCGACTCTGGCGGAACGGCGGAGGCGTACTGTCCGATGTCGCCGCATCAGCAGTCTGTCGAATTCCGCAAAGTTCGCAAACTTGCACCTGATATGCGAGCAGGACTTACAAGGATCGCTGAATCGGCTCTTGAATTCCTCAGCAGAGTGTCGCAGGTAGAATCGGCTGCAAACGCGTGTCAATTGCTCAGCGAAAAGTCGTTTCTTCTGGACTCTTTAGAACTATGGCTCATCGACCTTGAACTTGCTCTTACGGACATCGGGCCTCTGCGACTTGAACCTGTTTCATTATCTTTCCTGCGCTTCTTTCATCAGTTTCTGAAAATAATTCTTCTGGGAGCACTTTACTCCTCGCCAGATTATGACTATGAGCTGCGGACCGAAATTGAGCTACTGCAACAAATCACTGTCAATATAGAGAAAAGGGTAAAGGCTTGGAAACTGACCCCTAGAGTAAGCAATGGTCATGGGGCGCCACATAAAGCACACTGACGTTTGGTGTCAAATCATGTAGTGTAATGATGCTATCTAATGCATCTCATGAACAGACCTGAGCTACAAATTAGGTCTTGCTGTTTTAGAAGACGTAATTTTCGGAATTTGAGGCTGGCAATAGAATTTCTAGTATGCTCTGCTCTTAATGAGCTGTTCTCACGAGGACTTCAAACATGAACGACTCGAGATGTCTGGCCTCATTCTAAATTGCGGTTTGCTTCGCATGACTGTTCACCTTAACTAAATTATCTGTGATATCTAAACCCTATGCAGGAGAGTACGTGTCTGATTATCGCATTCTGTCCCACTCAAAAAAGTCTATGAACATCTGCATCTCTAGGGAACATCACATGTGCTATTCCGATCACTCTTCAGTTGCTGGCAACTGGGACAGTGGCTGGTTGTCCGCTCTCAGGAACCTTTCTGTCCTCACCCAACATCTGACAGAGAAGATCACCGGACTTCTTTACCTCTGTCTTGGCGGCCTCTTCAGCAGAAATAAGTCCAAGAGAGCCATGAACCATGTTGAGTGCACGACCGTCGATGATGTCGGACGTGAAGGTGTCAATGTTCACAGTATCCTCTGAGCGCACCATCTCTCGAGCCCGTACAGTGTTGAGAATGTGCATCTCGTCGGGAGTGAGGTACGACTCAAGCTCCTTGTGGCTCCGGGCACGTCCGGAAGCCTGGAGGTCTTCAACCTTCTTGAGAACAGCGTCTCGCTTGGCGGGATCGACGGGTGCAGCGAAGGCCTTCAAGCAGAAGTCGACGGTGTTGTTCACTTCTTCTTGGGTGAGCTTGCCATGCGTGTCGGCAGTGCCCTGGATGACTAGTAATTGTCAGCGACCAGCAACATCGAGGGCTATATATCTCAAACAAGACACTTACTAGGTCGGAAGTGGGCAAATGCGCGGTCAAACCCTTGCTCGTCCCAGTCACTGAGCACGGGCTCGTCATGTTCTCTGATTTGCTTGAGTGCACTCAGGACGATGAGAAGGAAGCGAGTGTAACCTTCAGATACCTTCTTCGAATGCCACTCCAGAGCCTCGTGCTCAGTGCATTGGCCCTTGATAGAAGCGCAAATGGTTGCGGCAGCCGAAAGACCGCTGGCTACGGCCAAGTGGACGCCGGAAGAGAAGAAAGGGTCAATGAAGCAGCCCGCGTCGCCGACGATGCGGGAGTTGTAGCTTGCGTAGGATGAGGCGCTATACGACCAGTCCGAGGCTGACTTGATCTCGTCAGAAACAAGAGAGGCATCCTTGAGCATCGGGCCAAGGATCCTCGGCACAGCCTTGAGCATTTCGAGGTAGAAAGCCTTGCCGCCCGGAGAACCCATTTCCCTCTTCTTGCGAGTAGCAACCTCCTGGTTGATGACCACACCAACCGAAACGGTGTCGTTGTGCAAAGGAATGAACCAGCACCAGCCGCTGCCATCTACATCTGAATATCAGTAACACGCTTGATCGCAAATGACTTCATTGGCACGGATTGCGAACCTGAAAGAGCTTCGAAGTAAGGAACGCCCTCCTGCGGCGTGCCAACTCCGTAACGACCGGCTCCCTTCCAGTAGCCCCAGCTGGCGACATTCTTGAGACCCTGGTTGAAACGGCGATTCTTCAGGTACTTGGTGCTCATGATGCCCAGGCGACCGCTGGCGTCAATAAGGTAGTCGAACTTGATGACGCCTGAAGTACCGTCCTCCTTGCGCGTCCAAGTGGCTGACACGGGGCGACCGGGGTCCAGAGTCTTGTCGTCGGCGGTGGTTGGGCCATCATGGGGCGCAAACTCGATGGCAGACACCTTGACGCCATCGAAGATTCCGGCGCCGCTCTTGCCCGCATGCTTGAAGATTATTTCATCCGACTCAGAGCGGATGACGTTCCAGGAGTAAGCATTGGGGCCACCAGCGCCAATGAAGTCGGTATCTACTCGGCGGTTAGAAAAGCTTCTTTTGCAGGCCGACTTGCTACGAGCGGGTCATTGACTCACAGGCTGGGTCCTTGTTGTTCAACACGAAAGCAGCACCAATCTATGGGAAATATATGTCAGCTTATTTATGAGAGATCAAACTTACTTATTCAATGACATACCTTCTTATAGAAGCCATGCTTAACAAAAGTATCATCGAGGTCGACAAATCTGAAGAAGTGGCGTAGGGACGGCAGCATGCTCTCTCCAATGTGATACCTAGAAACGGTTTAGCACTTTTCAGACAGCTATCTGATAAGTCTGCTGTTTTTGCTGTCCATGCTCACCTAGGGAACTTGTCGCCTTCGAGGACAACAGCGTCGATCCCCTCCCGGGCCAATGCTGATGCTGCATAGGAACCGGCTGGGCCACCGCCGATGACGAGAACCTTGGCGTACTCTGGGACGGACATAATGCTCTGATAATTCGGAAATGTGAGTTTCTATGAGAAACGGAGTTTGATGTTATTGTGCTGCGTATCCAAACATCAGTTACATCTCGCGGAACGAACGCACCTCAAATAGAAGTCTCGCCAGCTGACATTGAGATTTACGCAGTCCATGTGAAGTCACCGATAATTCTCCGCCCGCTAACGGCATCCGAGAGTTGCAGTCGCCGTGACTACCAGATTGGAACTTCGAGCATACTCCCTTGTGCGGCTGACGTGCGGCGACCATCGGGGTGGGTACATGGTGATTCCGGTCGGTGCTTACTTGGTCGGTGTCCGTTGAATCCCGGCCTCATAAAGAGCAAAGGGTAGTCGGTCAGACTAAACACAGTCCCCAGGAATTTGACAAACTTCACTCCGATGCTTACTCGAAGACAAGAGTTGTAGACGAACGAGACAAGATTGACACCAGCCGCCATCGACATCGACGAAATCTCTCGATCGCAAAGCTGTACTTCGACAGGCAATACCACTCCCAAGATGGAAAGGAATAGCATCTTGTCCTCTTCACCCCGAGACGATTCTTTCAAATCCGTTCAAGCGGAAGAAAGAATGAAGCAGATGAGTGAGTTTCCTGAAGGCGGGCCGACGGCCTGGCTCGCCGTCGCTGGCGCCACTGCTTGCTTGTTCGTCTCATTCGGATGGGTCAATGTGATTGGCATCTTCCAAGAATGGTATCAGTCCAACCAGTTGAAGGATTATACCCCTTCTGATATCGCGTGGATACCTTCACTCCAGAGTCAGTGGCGCACCAAACAAGTTCACCCACCAGCCTTGCGGCTTCTAATGCAGAGCAGTTTTCTTCATGTTTGCCGGCGGAATCTTTGCCGGAAAGATCTTCGACGACTTCGGACCTCGATACCTGCTCGTCGCTGGCACGTTCTTACACGTGTTCGGATTGATGATGACCAGCATCTCCAAAACATATTACCAGATCTTGTTGAGTCAAGCGGTCTGCTCCGCCATTGGCGCCTCACTCGTTTTTAGTCCTGCCTTTTCAAGCGTATGGCCCATCTTTCCCAATACCTGCAGAGACCAGCCAACTGAATCATGATTCTCCTACGCTTTTAGGTATCGACGTGGTTTCTCAAGAAACGCGGCGCAGCGCTCGGCATTGTTGCTGCTGGCTCGTCACTCGGAGGCCTCGTCTTCCCGGCCCTCATTATCAATCTACTTCCTCGAGTCGGCTTCGGCTGGACCATTCGCTGCTGCGCTTTCATGATCTTGGGTCTTTTACTATTTGCGAACTTTGCTCTCACAAGTCGCATCAAGCCTCAGAAACGACCCTTGAAATTTGTTGCCTTCGTTCGGCCGCTGAAGGAGCCAGCCTTCGCGTTGTGGACGATTGCAGTGTTTTTCTTCTACTGTGCGCTCGATCCAGATATCTCTCAATAATCTCCATGAAACTAGTTGTAGTCTAGGGGGTATGTTTATCCCGTTCACGTTCATCGTGGCCCACGCGACAGTCCACGGCATGTCACCTCATCTTGCGCAATACCTGGTCTGCATCCTGAACGCTACAAGGTAAGAAACCTATGCTAGCCCCTCCAGCTCTTTGAATTGTCAGATCGAACATAGATCTGATGTTCCTGTTTCTAGTCTTTTTGGGCGAACCATACCAAATGCTGTTGCTGATAAAGTCGGGCACTTCAATGTTATGATCGTCATGGGTGCCTTGACCTCGATTATGATCCTCGGCCTCTGGCTCCCGTCCAATGGTGATGCACCGATTATCATTTTCGCAGCGCTCTTCGGCATATCATCAGGAGCCGGCATCAGTCTCACGCCGGCCCTCTGTGCTAAGCTCTCGCCCATACGAGACATCGGTGTTCGTACTGGCACGGTCTTTACAATCTCGGCATTCGCTGGGCTGACTGGGTCTCCCATTGGCGGTGCCATCATCTCGAAGAGTGGAGGATCCTTTACCTATGCCATTGCTTTCGGGGGCATAGCTTGTGCGATAGGGACCATGCTTTTCGTGGCTACTCGGATCGCGTTTGCGGGCTGGAAGCCGGCCAAAATTTGAGACTGATTGCAGGAGACCCGACTGTAGCAAAGATTGGGGGTTTTGTGATCATGTTATTGCTTTGGGTTATCTAAAAGTCATGCTGCATTAGATATTGACCGGGGAACTTATAGTTATTTCTGGTGTATCGCCTAGCTTGTTCTTTAGTAAAGATCAGTTGCGAATGCAAGTGTATTTCTTCAACCCTTCTCAGCTTTGTGACCGGCGTAACCAAGATAGGTAAAGTGCGTCTTTCTGCTAACGCTTGTCTGAGAAAAGTTCGCGCACCATCTGTCTGGAAACCTTGATATGATGATTCCATCTTCAAAGTCTTGACTATGACGTCCTACAAGTCTATTGTTATGCTTCACTAAAAACAGCAAGCCACCGATAGAGACGTTTGCTAGAACACTGCAACATCACGAAGTTGACACGTCTTCACTGGCATCTGCTCAAAACATAGATCGGCATTCAGTATGTTTGTAGTTCGGTATTCTATCCGATTTTCGGCACTATTTACGGGCGGCAGCCATGGCCTCCATATCAGCGGCCAACAGCTTCTTGATGGCCGGTCTGTTGGTGATGCGGTCCCACCAGGCACTCACGGCTTTGCGACTGAGGATGACGTCTCCATACCCACAGGCGAAAAGCCTTTGGATGAGAGGGATGTAGTAGATGTCCACGAGACTGAAGTCTTTCCCAGCCATGTAGTCTCTGTCTTGCAAAGCACGCTCCGACACGTCGAAGAAGGCCTCGACCGACTTCAACGCAGCCGCGACGATGGCCTCATCGGCAGACAACCCCATGAACTTTTTGGCGAACTTCTCGAAACCGATCCTGCCCGCAGGGTCGGAGAAGTAGTGCATCTCTTCCGACTGGGCTTGGTCAAACAGCGCCGTGGCTTCGGCGTCGGATTCCGAAGGAAGAAGCGGGAACGAATACTTCTTCGCGAGGTATTTGCAGATAGCGCGGCTCTCGTAGAGAGTGAAGCCATCGGGGAAAGTGACGACGGGAATTTTACCCCAGGGGTGACGCTTCATGTTTTCTGGGGACTAGGTGTTGTTGTTGATGTCGTTGTCAGCAATGTGGTTTGGTTTGTGCTCCGAAGACGAAGGGATTAATCACCTTCTGTTCCCCCTTCTGGAGGTTGATGAGTACGGTCTCATAGTCCGTGAAGCCGCCCTCGGCGAGAGTCAGGCGGACACGGTCAGTGTTTGACGAGCCGCGACCGCCGTAAAGAGTGAAAGCAGGCGACATTTTCGATCGATGCAGTAAGGTCGACGCGAACCTGGGACTACCGGCAATGAACTTCGACATGAGGTTTTGAGTTTCCAAGAAGGATTGGGTGGTCAGCCTTTCGGGATTTTAAATCGATCGAGACGGCTGGGTCGGGCCATGCCCCAGCAATGGAGCTTGTTGGTATGACCAGCAACGCAAAGATGATGCGAAATTGATGGTGACTGCTTGTCTTACAGCAGCAGATATGATTGGTGAGCTCGCTCACGCTTCCCATTCGGGCTAGCGCTGACATCCCACGCGACCTGCGCCCCGTGTGCCCCGTGCACTCCACATTATCAGCCCTCGGCCCCTGCACCGGATACGGGGGCCGGGCGGGTAAGATGGCCAATCGCCGTAAGGAAACCGACCTCAACGTCCGATTCAGGCAGGCGGCCGGGGTAGGACCCTTCGACACCCGCCGTCGGCTTCCGGCACGGTTTCTCGCATGGCATTTCGGGTTTGAAGCTGGCGAAACGGAGCATCGACGCAGTCCGACGACTCGAGGACTCATCTGATGATGCAGGAGGCATTGCCACTACGCTTTACATATAGAATGTAATCAGCTTAGAGCGAGCTGGCGATCACTCCAGTAGATACGTGTCTTTAATAATACATTCCGCTCCATCGGACTCAAATCTAGCGCAGCTAAATTCTTCTCTGTTCCCCTGTACACCTCAACTAAAAACTTGATTGATCACGGATCTGCCAGTAAAGATGTCGATCTCTGACGCCTTGCGCTTCATCAGCATACTCACGTCTGCTATTCACACAGGAAGTCAACTATGAACTATGTTGGATCTACAAGCTAAAACTTGCTTCTGCGCAATCCAGGCAGCCAACTCAGTCTGTCATTTGTATCTGGGGCAGCTCTTCTGGCTTCTCCAAGTACCGACGAGGCGACCTTGCTTGCGCAGTTTAGGGTCATCTTCCGGCGAGGCTTCGTCTTGTGCCCCCCTTTCGCAGCTGTGGCCACATTAGCCAACTTCGCCAACGCCTTCATCAGCTGGAGGTCGAATAATGATGGCGGTGCGATCGTGGCGCTTCGCCTTTTGGTTGCTGGTATATTCACGGCCAGCCTTGTCCCATTCACACTGTTGTTCATCGTCCGCACTGAGGGTCTCCTGCTGGAGAAGGCGGCTGAAGCACCAGGAGAAAAGAGGTCAAAGGCGCCTTCATCTGCAGAACGTACTAGAGATCTGATCAGAGAGTGGGCTCGACTGAATTATTTAAGAACTCTCTTTCCACTTATTGGGGCAATTATCTCATACAGCACTCGTTAGAATTCAACCAAGAAGTCTACGATTGATGGGTACTTTTTAGTTGAATACTCGAAGGATTGTTTAGTCTAAACCGTTTTTTTTATTCTTTTAGAAAGGAACTTCGGTTTCGGAGGGAGTATTGAGAACAGTGCAAATTTATAAAACATTGAAGTGATTTATATATGTATTGGTTGCAGATTAACACCAGGTTGGTGCATGTACTTCACGCACGGTAGTTTCAGCGATGGATTCTCGCTGGAAGTCGTTCGCGTGTCCAATAATGGTCGCGTGCTATCAGTCTTCAAGCTGGTTGGTCAAAAATCACAAAGTGCACAGTTGGCGAATGGATTGAGGACGTTATTTGAGATATTTATCGTATTGCTAAGGCTAATGACCGAAAACCTCCATTTACAAACATTAGTCACCGTCTGCTTCGTCCTCTCAGTCCCGCCGCCTAAATCAGTTCAATAAACCCAAGCCAAGAAGTAGCTCATGTTCGGTCGCTTTGAGCAAAGCTGCCACGGTCTCCTTTTTGAAGTACGCCTCATTGTACACGCATTGCAGTCTCATGGCGCCTTGCAACGTCCACAAGTGCAACAAAATATCCGGCGAGTATAGTGTGATACCCAGCCAGGCGTCTTCCACTTCTATCTCGGATTTTCTCCCAGCAGCGCCTTCATACGAGGGCTTGACGTATGCGTCCATGATGCCGAAGCTGGACAACCCGAGGGAACTAGGCGCCTCTGCGCCGGGAGGTGGCGAAGTCATCATCGAAACCATCTCATTGCCCCAGAAGCGTGGCAAAGGGCGCAAAAGACCAGTCTGCTCCGGCTCGAGGTACCGCTTCCTGGCAAGATGTGCGGTTTCCAGGAAATCGTCCGCCAAAGTGAAGACGGCAGGGACAGGAACAGCCAGCGCGCCGACGAGGCTGGTTGCAGGGTACTTGGACTTGTCAATCCATTTGCGAACGTCGTGGATGGTGACGGCGCTCTGGACTGTTGCCTTCGACGCGACCTGCTTGCGCAGGGCCAGGGAGACTGCGGCTTGCACCGCTGCGGTTACGGTGAAGCCTAGCTCTTTGCACCTTGCCACGATGCGTTTGCTTTCAGAAATATTGAATGGGCGATAGAGGATTTTCGGATCTCCACACGGCTGCTTGGTTTCTGTGTCGTGTTGGAGCTTCACACCAGCGAAGCCGCCCATCCAGCTTCCTAACATGGACTGAAAGGTGCTCCGATCGGCGTCTATCGCCGCGGGGATGTCAGCTAGGACGTTGAGCGGAGGGACCAAGTTTCGTGCCTCTTCGCCATCGAGTCTTGGGTCGTTACCACCGGATCCCACGTCGGCCAAGGCTTGGACGAGGTTATTCATGGCGGTATAGGCGCCGATGCCGTCGAGATGAGTGTGAGGCGCCAGCAAGTAGAGCTCTTGGGTCTGGAGCAGCACATGAAGGGCAGCACGACCAGTGAAGTTCCTGATGGGAAACATGTCGCGGGACGTGTCGGGCGTATCGTGGAAGTGAAGTGATTCTTGGAACCATGATTTGAGCTCTTGCTCATCGGAGACGGTGTATATCCAGCGATCGTCTTGAACAACGGCCGAAAGGAAAGGATTGATGTCGCGAAGAGCTTTCCATGCCTTTGGCACGGCTTGTCTCAGGTCGAGGTCAGCTGTCTTGATCTTGGCCATCACGGCGATATGCCAGTGTTGGCCGTCCGTTGCACCCACTCCTCCTCGCCCAGCGAGGGAGAAGAACTTCTCCATATCATCTAGAGACCTCTCATAGGTCCTTGACGACACTTTATCCCATTGCAGCCTGTCGTTTTCAGCTGTCGTGGCCATTGCGTTGCTTGTTGCGGTTGCTTCTTGTTGGGCAAGTTTCGATGTGAGGGCTCCGTGTATTGTACAACGAAGCAATCATGTGGTTATAAAAGAAGCAACACCACGTTTTAAATGAATCCGCTGGGTAAATGTCTAAAAATTTGTGTATTGTTCTAGGTTGATTTTACTGAACACATCCATGAGTTACTCTGTGTGCTGCGCTCAACACATGTGCACCGGACTCCGAGCAAGGCATCACGTCGCAAACCGACATCGCATAGCATCGTTGGGACATGCCCGATGAAATCCAGATCCCCCAAATCTGCGGACCAATTTTAGGCCGATGCAGCAGCTTCCATTCTTATGGAATTCAGGCAGACATTAGCGCTGAGAAAGTGGCTGTTCATGTGGCAATGGTCAGCTGAATGCGTGGATGGAAGTTCCTCGGGGAAATACGGGCCATGTCTTGGATAATAAATGCCTCCTATGCTGGTTTACGCTGCCTGGGAGGCTGGGAATCCTACTGCAGGATTCTGATTTAGAGGCTCTTTTGTCGAGACCCGATTGCATGTCTGGAAGTGATATACTGGGACTCTCAGTTGATTGTGCAAAGGTTCCTTTTAGTGTCTCTTTTGGTGTCTTGTCGCTTGATTGGAGGGTTGTCTCAACAGGCCTTCTGACACCATCCCTCTCCCGATAGTCCAAGGCATGGATTTTGCGATTGGCCGGTATAACCGACCATGAATAAGATGTGCGTAAGCCAATGGTCCTAGGAGATGGTTCAGGTCGAGTAAGATCGCCCCCACGCTGTCCACCTCTTGGCCGCCAAATCCGTGTGGCTGCCTAGATCCATAATCATGATCGGCGGATCGCTAAAGCGGCTCGACGGGAACTTTGGGCGGACGCTACGGTCTATACCTACCCAGGGATTCTACACGTTAGTGTGCAGCTTCTGGCCTATAGCTTTGGGAATTAAATACTATTAGTATAAACACAAAGAGAATATATCTCTTATAAGAAACTAAATAAAGATAATATATTCTTAATAGAAGGACTTTATCTTATTAATCTAGAGGTCTTCCTCAGTAACTTTCTCTTTAATAGGCGGCTTGAGAAGATCTCTAAAGATTATACCTAAATCCGTTAGGATTCGACGGCACTAACGTTGAGAGTCCCTGGGTAGGTATACTGCAGCCCGGGTCCAGCTCTCATGCGGATGCTCGTTGGCAGATCACTCAGGTATCTGCAGTCAGTGTCACTCACTCATGGCTGTGTATGCACACGGTTTAACCTATTCAATGGGACTTTGTCTGGCAGTGCAGCATGTCTCATTATTAATGACTTCCCTATCTGGAAACTCGCTGAGACCCATGTCGGATCCTTTTCCAATTCTTCAGGCTGTCAGCGATAGGGCCTAAGACTGCCACAAAGTTCCAACACCTTTGACATTTGCAAGGCATCCATGTTCTGTCGGTTGGACGGACGTACGTGACCGTACACGTGGCGACCAAATGTGTCATATAAAGTATGCAGTCTGGGTCGACGCTGAATCTTAACCAGTAGATTTCGGCTTCGTAAGAGTCGAAATTCACGTCTCCCGCATACTACTTCCTCACCCACATATCATCGCCGATCATGGCAGACCCGAGCGCTAGCAGCAGCACAATCACCGTCGCCGAAGCCCGTCCAAAAGCGAGTAAGCTTCGCCAGACGTGTGACCCGTGCAGCGAAGCCAAGGTCAAGTGCGACAAGGGAAACCCGCGATGCGGCCGATGTGACAGACTGTCGTATGACTGTGTCTACAGCCCTGCCAGACGCATCGGCAGGCCTCGTCCTCGCTCCCGACGCTCCCCGGAGCAAGACGACGGAGGATGCCCAGCTATTAACGACCGCGATGCTGGATCTTCGACAACGACCAAAGAGACCGTCAAAAAAGACTATTCGGCACCAGCACCGGCACCAACGCGAAGAGCCCCGGAACGGCCCGCTCAGCAGCAAATCAACTTCGACGAGAACCTGCCGGACTATCTTTCCGACGAGGGTCGCTGGAGTGCTGCCGCTAGCGCTGCTGCGAGTGCGAGCGGCAGCACCACCAGCAACGAGAGGACGAGCGGTCGAAGCAGCGTTGGGAACGACGACGTTGCAAGCAATAGAGACGGCCTTCTCGGCGGCAGCCTTGACATGAGTCCGCTCCTGGGCCTGAGAGAGACTCGACACGACCCCTACGAGTACGACTGCGCAACCGTGGCCGTGTCAACGCTAGGGAGACTTGCCGGAGCTGGGGAACTGAATGGTCCGCAGTCTGCTGTCGCAGCCGCCGAAGTCCTCGCCAATCAGATACCGCATGCATGCAGGCAAGCGGCTCATATACTTGTGTGCCCATGCTCGACCGATATGGATACAGCTCTGCTGGTCGCGTCTCTCGCTGCCGCAATCCTTGATGTCGCCGATGCCGCCCTGCGCATGCTTAAGCCCGCGGGACATGCGTTGGACGATGAATAGCATACTGTCCTAGCTCTCGGCACCATCCCCGACATATCCCGAGTCGTCACTCTCTTCACTCATCGCTACAGTGTTACTCAAAGCGGTCGTCCTCCCGAGGCGCTAATGTTGCTTGCCGCTTCGTTGAGAACCACACTCAAAACCATGGCCGAAAAGACGACAAATCGTTTCCTGGACAGTGGCACCGTACCAGCATTGCGTCATGTAGAAATCTAGTAAATTGAAGCCAATAAGCAAACCACATTAGAGTACCCTGAAGAGAGTGTTGTAGTAACTCAGGCAAACCCAATGGTCATTGAGTTCTGTGATTGAGACAGGCCATTCCTCGAAAACCCCTATCGATTGAACTTAGAGAACGCCGGAAGAGGAATTACTTTGGGAGATAGATTAAGCTTCAACCTCGATCAAAGCAAGAGTTGACGTCCTTACACAATTATCGTTCAGAGTGACGCGTCTTGATTGAAACTAATGAGCCAGTGCTAGTCTAAATAAACCCAACTACGCAAAGACAATTCGCAAACCAAGCAATGATCAAATCCTGGAAGGAGAATAAAAAATCGCAAATACAAATTGCAGAACCAAACACTTTGCCTCAGGCATTCTGCTCCAGCCAGCCCCTGAGATCACCGACATTGACACACTCTAAGAAGAGTGAACTCTTGACCTCAATTGACAGCTCCTTTTTGAACTTCTCGGCCAAAACCAGCGAGGTGAGAGAATCAACCCCGAGCTCTACAAAGGTAGCCTCATCTGTTAGGTCAGACAGATCCAGTCCCGTCTCTTTAGCAATTAGCTGCAGTGCGTCGCCCACAACACCTCCTTGGCCGACGTTATCGACATCAACGTCCTGCGTGGAAGACGGGGTTTCCTTCATCTCATCTTCGTCGGGTGTTGTTTTCTCGACTCGTTGAGAAGCAGGTTTGGCCGTCGGGTCCACGTGCTTGGTCTTTGACGAAGAAGTCCGTCGAGTTGTGACAGGCTTGAGACCGGATTTGGGCTTGACGGGGGCGCCCGATGTCGTGGTCTTGACAACTCTGCTTCCCGCATCTGGCGGCGAAAAGAACCTATCCATCAAAATGCGGTTGACGCGGCGAAATCTCATCCCTCCCATCATGCCAATAATCTGGCCGTCATGCAGGACGTAGACATCGCCCGAGAACATATTGGCCTCGTTTGCGGGCGCCATGCGCACGTAACTTTTGTAGCTACCACCAGCAATTGCCGGCTTCACCATGCGACAGCTGCCCCAGCCATTGGTGACGTAGAAGTAGTCCTTTGTGTTGGAAGCTTCGCTGCCGTTCATGACAAACCCGCCGACGTGGAAGAGACTGTCGATCCAGTGGGGAGGCGTGTGCCAGGTGCCATGCCTCTCAGGTGCCAGTATCACGTCGGCATAGGCCTCGAGCCCTTGAATCACTACCGAATGCATGCCGCGGTATTTGTCCGAGTAAGTGACGACGTTCTCGAACAGCGTGTACGCTAGACCGCGTCCCACCATGCTGGCTGTGCCAGTCGGCACCATGGCCGTCAGCGCTTCGACACGACTGTCCACGAGCCATGACATTCTGCTGAATTCGGCCACCCAGTCTTCGGCATCTTCGTAAGCGACGGTCGCAGTTGCGTATGGCTCTTCGGAACGTTTGCCTAGTTTGTCCACGTTGTACCATCGCACAGCCGTGACCAAGTTCTCAAGATCCATCTCGGCTTCGATTTGCAGGAGCTGCGCACCCTCCCGGTTCGACGATACGACTTGAGCGTGTTCTACCAACATGTCGACAATGTTCATGGGCACGTTCCCAGTCGCAGCTGGTATCATGCGCTTGTGCAGGTATTCACCGACAGTCAGAGCCATATCAGCCCAAATGGACTGAAATTCCAAGTCAGTACGAGGAATCAGGTGTGAAGAAAGTAGTCAGTCAAAACTCACCGAAGTTGCCACACCATGCCCGTTCATGTGGTGACCGTCCAAAGCGCTCAAGAATTCTGGATGCATCATGTCCGAAATGACGACAAGCTTGCCCGTGTTTCCTACGACTTCCTCCGAGACGATCTGCTGCATGGACGAGGTTCGCAGCGCAGAACCACTCTGCGTGGCCGGCTTGTTGCTACTGTTGCCAGTTGGATAGGCCTTGTCCAGAGTCCAAGTGCCTTCATACTGTATCCAGTAGTTCTTGTCATTCCACTTATACGCATCGAGAGATAAGAGAGGGTGGAACTTTTCGTACGGACGGTGGTACTCATTCCAATCGACGGTGATGCCAGCCCGGTGGAGTGCTACCAGAGTGTTTGACAGCGTTGCGAAGTTGTCCTCATCGCGACGGATCGATGCGGTTACGTGCGCATTTGCGATGTAGCCTCGAATGAGAGAGGCGCAAACAGGATGAGGCCCGATCTCCATCCACATGGTTGACTCGTCAACGATGCCAAGTTCTCGGGCAGCTTCGAGGGCACCGACGAAATTGACGGGTTCTCGCGCGGCCCTGCTGAGGTACTTTTCGTTGATCGCCCTACCGTCGAACACGCAAGCGCTCAGAAGCGGCGAGAGAATGGGAATCGTCGGTGTTTTGTATGTGATGTGCTTGGCCAGTTGCTCGAAAGGTTCCAGCATGGGATCCATCTGACTGGTGTGGAAAGCGAAGGGAACGTCAAGGAGTGTGCATTTGACACCCCCGTTCTGCAAGGCCTTTCGTGTAACCTCGATTTCTTCCTGAGGACCTCCCAAGACTGTGTCATTGGTTCCATTGACGCATGACACTTGGTACTTCCCATCGGTAGCAATACTCTTGATCTTGTCTATGCTAGCCCGTACCGCAAGCATGACGTGACTGCCCTCTTTGCATTTGGAAACTGCTAGCTCTGCGCGTTTTCCGACGAGGAGAATGGCATCTGCTGCCGAGATCACGCCAGCCACGACCAAAGCTGCGTATTCGCCCAGACTGTGGCCGATGACAGCGCTGGGCTTGATACCAAGCAGCGACCAAAACTCGGCGAGAGCGATCTGGCTGACGACGATGGTGAGCTGAGTCGTAAGAGGGGAAGGTCCTCCATTCTCAGAGCTGCCTTCGATGCATGGAATGACCGAGGGGAATCCGAATACCCGCACTAGGTGATCGAGATGGGCAATCTGTTGGCGATAGTATGGGAACGATTTATATAATGCAGCGCCAATTCCCACATAGAATGAGCCTTGACCCGTGAAAGCGAAGGCGACCGAAGGCGCAACTGCCGGGACCGGACGGACTTCTCGAACGCCAGGCAAAGCTGATAAGAGGACGTTTTGTAGTTGGGCGATGTTGGAAGCCGAGACAGCCACTCTAGAGCTATGGTGAATTCGGCGAGCAGTGGTCGTGTAAGACAGGTCACCCAGATCCGTGTCAGGATTCTTGTCGAGATAGTCGATGAGAGCCTTGAGATTGCCTTCGAGGGAGACTTTTCCCTTAGCAGAGATGACCACCGGATGGCTTGATCTGGTATCTGAGCCACAGAGTTTCCTCTCTGGGGCGTCCCCAAGCAGTAGTGTCGTGTTGCCGCCATGAGCCCCGAAACTGTTTACGACAGCATATCGAGTCTTTCCTGGTTGCCGGGGCCACGACTGAAGATCCATGACGAGGCCAGCCTGGCGCTTGCTCAAATCCGGGGGAATGATAGGGTTGATGGCTGTTTTGATCCCGACATGTGGCGGGATCTCGTTGTTCTGGAAAGCCAGTAACACCTTGACTAAAGAGGTGATGCCCGCGGCAGCCTCGCCGTGCCCAACGTTAGACTTCACAGCTCCCAGGTGGAGGGGCTGATCGCTGCGGCGGCGTGGCGAGAGGGGCGCGAAGAAGTCGCAAACCGACTCGGACTCAACCGCATCACCGACTTGTGTTCCGGTGCCGTGAAGCTCCACGAATCCCACGTCGAGGGGGTTGATACCCGCGGCTTGCGTGACCTGTGCGTAGTTGCTCTTCTGGGCTCCAGCATGGGGCTGTGTGATGGAAGCGGCATATGCAGAATGATTCGTCGCCCCAGCGAGGACGGTGGCAATGATGTTGTCGTTATCCGCAACTGCGTCTTCGAGGCGCTTGATTACGACTGAGCCGATACCGTCGGCTCGACAATACCCATCGGCCCCCTCATCCCATACCTTGCACTGGCCCGTCTTGGACAGGAAATGGCCGTTACCCAGCATGGCGTAATTGTCCGGATTCGTGATGACACTGAGCCCCCCGGCGATGACAGTATCGGCTTCACCAGCCCAAAGAGCGGAACACGCGGCATTGACGGCGGCCAGCCCGCTGGAGCACGCGGTATCGATGTTGAAGCTTGGCCCACCGAACTTGAAGACGTAGTTGATGCGTCCGTTGGCAAAGGCTCGTTCACCTCCTGGCACGGCGTGTGTTCCGATGTTTTGAGCGGCATTCAGCTCTCGCCAGTCGTCGCTTGCCTGTCCGTAGTATGTGCCAATTCTCTCTAAAGTCGTCGATGGCGTCCTGTTGGGTGCATAACCGGACATTTCGAGCGCTTCGTATGCCGTAACAAGGGCCAGTCGGTGCATGGGGTCTGTCTGCTCTGCCTACAATCAACGAGTCAGAACATTGGGAAGAAGCTTTGAGGTGGTGATTAGACTAACCTCTCTTGGGGACATGTTGAAGAAGGCTGCGTCGAACATGCCCGGTTGGTCGATGAAGTTTCCCCAAGGTGTAGGTGTCGAGTTGGGGACTTGGCCAGACGGGTCGAAGTGTGCTTGGAGATCAAATCTGTCGGCTGGGACTTCAATGTGCGTGTCTCTGCCCTCTTTCAAGAGGTCCCAGAAAAGCTTGCAGTCGTTTGCGCCACCCGGAAGCCTGCAAGACATTCCCACAATGGCGAGGGTAGACTGAGCAGCAGTTCGTGGTGTGCCAGCAGCAATGTTCTCAAAGGCCCAGTCGATGAAATCAATGTTCTTCGTCGTCACTTGACCAAGGCCGTCGGCCACCGCTGCCAATATGCTATTGGAAACGAGAGAGGAGCGGAACAGGAATGTTTCACACTCTGCCGAGCCAGAGTCTGAAATCGAGTCCAGGATCCCACCACTGAGATTATCAAGGAAGATGCCACCCGTCAAGATGTCAGCAGTGATTCCCTCGAAAAGCTCGCCGGCGTTGCGAGCAGGGTACGGCTTGCCCGTCTGAGGAGAGAGAAGCGGCAGTCGGATGCGGAGAGAGTGAGTACACCTGGGATCAGACCCATGGACGATGGTTCGGACGTCTTCGGCTGTATAGATATGCGGCGCGTGGCACAAGCCATTGTAGACAGGCATTGAAAGATGTTTCGAGTAGCGCAGAGCTTTGCAGTGCCGGAACGCGTTTTTCAAACGGGATGGCGGGCCTGTGACACTGACTGAGGTCTTATCTGATGCACTGATGAAGACCTTCGTAGGTGTAGGGTTGGACTAGAATACGGTGACATTAGTCGAGAGAATGGCACGATTGCAGAGAGTTAAGAATCACCGAGTCTTTGTTATAGCGGTCGAGTTCCTCTTGCACCTTGTCCGCAGGTAAGCCCGTTAGCACATAAGCCCAGCTACCGTACACCCCGTCTTGGTCGCGCGACTCGAGCCTCCCAGAGACGCCGTCAACATGGATGCCCAATCTGAAAGCAACTCTCACGCTCTCCACCCCATTGGCGGCGATTTCTGCCAACGATTCGGAGACGGAAATAGCCGCGGCGGCAAACAACCCGATACTGAGACCTGAAAGGGCTGTTCTGTCACTCGGGAGGTCCAGCGGCACATCTTTGGCTTCATGATGACTGTGGTAGAAGTCAGTATACGTCCCGTTATTGTGTAGTATGCACGTAGGGGTCTGACCCAATGAACATGCCGATTTCCAGAACACAGAGCAAGGCGCTTTCCAGAGCCCCTCCAACCGGACCTTGCCTGAAATTGGCTTCGTCGGCGAGAGACAAGACCGATTTGAAGGGAGGAACGAGCTTCTTCAAGGGCGATGGCAGCGCGGCGACTTCGTCATGGACTACATCGCCACGAACGTCCAGGAAAGTGGCGAGGAGTCGAAATCTCTGACCTTTGCTATAATTGTGGAGGCGGCGGAACAAATCTCGCAGGTCGTCATTCGGAAATTCGTTGCTGAAAAACAAAAGTCGCGACGTGAAGTCGCTGAGACCCTCCGTTGAGGGAGTGGCTGTCATACTTGCTACACTTCGTTATATCGGTAATAAGAACGACAGAGACAGAAGAATCGATAGACCAAATCAGACGGCGCAAAGCAGGTTTATTTCCTTTTACGGGACGGTAGATGGAAGATAATCTGGGCTCGATGTCGGGGAGCATAGATACGGAAGAGGCCGAGCAGGGAAGAACCGGCGTCGGTGTGATAACCCTACCTTGTTCGGCCCGGCTTAGAAATAACATGGGACGGTAACCGACGGGAGCCGGAACTCGAAATCTGTGGCCCAACATTTTCTCGAAAAAGTTAGAGAAAGTAGTAAGAGTAATTGTGGAACAGTCAGGAAGAAGACACCGCATAGCCTGTGGTTTTGCTTACCCGATCACCACGTTACGAGCAGTATCTCGAGATGATGGACTTCAGTCTTTCTCCAAAGACCATGGTTCTTCAATATAGGCAGTCTTTCAATGTTCGATCTCTCCGTGCCAGCATTCATATAGACTAATTCCACTTGCCACAAAATACGTAGCATGTTTATGAAAATAATTTAATCAATTAAGTTGCATTCTACTTTCCCCTTGACCTAAGACGAAAGATTTGCGTAAAAGTATTGCTACCTTCCCCCAATTCACATACCGTTGCCCAAGCCCTACGCGGCCACCCGACACGCCTTGTTGACGAACCATCGCTGCGTGCCGGCTTGCATAATGAAGCCCACCTTGCGAGTATCAGCTAACATCCGCAAAATCTCCATCGTGGAGGGCTCGATCGCACTCATGAGCAGACTCTGCGGCACGTTTCCGTATATTTTACTGATGATCTCCTTCGTCGATAACCCGGACTTGCTGAGCGCGCTTCGCCCTCCAGTCGACATACTCTCAACCAGTGCACCGTAGATCAACTTCTCCCGCGCTCGTTTGTGTCTAATGTACTGGTTGAGCTTGGACGGCAACTTCTCGATTCTGATTCCATGAGCTGGGTATCCGATGACGCAGGCTTGTTCGGCCATGCGGTCGAGACTCTGGAGATACAGCGCGAGATCCTCGACAACGCTGAAGCCGTGCCCCAGAACGTTGTCTCCAGTGAACAGAGCGTTCTCTTCCTCGAGAAAGAAACACATGTGATCAACAGCATGACCTGGTGTGAAGAGGGCTCTGATAGTGGCCCCCTCGACGGCAAAAGCCTGTCCGTCTTCAATGTCATGTTGACCGGGATCAGGGTTGCATTTGTAGATGCGATCTGCGAGAGCGGCATCGTATGCGACTAGATCGGGCACCCCGCCCGTGTGGTCGCCATGCCAGTGCGTAAGGAGGACGTGGGAAATGTGTAGATCTCTTTCTTCCAGAATTTTGACCATATGCTCAATCCATGTTGGGACTCCCTGTAGATGGTGTCAGAATGGACTGCTTGATCTTTTGAATACCTGTACGCCGGGAGCTCTGGATACATACTTCTCCAGTGTCAATCAGAATCCTTGCCTTGCCAGTGCCGACGAGGAAAGTGTTTGTTCCCTGGAGCTGCATCTCTCCGGGATTTCCGCCCATCACCCGAATGACTCTGTCCGTAACATCTTCTACGTCGTCTAAATGAGGTAATTGACTTGCTTGGGCCAGGAGGTAGTCCTTCCAAAACTCGCGGTCGATCTTGACATTTGCCAAAGTTGCCATGATGGGCTGAAGAATGATGTGATAGAAACAACGACCAACTCGACTCTGAATACAGTAGCATCAGACTTGTGAGACTCGATTGATCAGAGTACGGTTCCAATATCCCTCTGGTTTCTGGCCAAGAAAAAAAGGCTTCCAGGCTTACGTGCGTGCTGACAGTCGCTAGCAGGTAGAATTTGTGAGCTCGGTAGTCGTCGGAACCCGAGGTCAGCCACTTTGTCCCAACCCCGGGAAGACCTGACCCATCTCTGCCTGATTGTTATTAGGGATACCTTAGAAGAATTCTAGCCTTTCCCAGAATTCTCGTACGATTAGGAATTAATCATTTGCAATTTGGATGGTTGTTATGTTCAACAGGCCTCTCTATGCACAGGCACGGTTACCAGGTAACGCATGCACATTTACCAAACAGTCAAGTCTGTGCAGTGCTTTGGGAGCCAAGATTAAACACGATATGTTCAGACCTGGACTAAAGACAACTGATCTGTGTTTTCGAGAGCTCCTTCACTATAATGGTCTGAAACGGCAGCTACGTCGTTACGGTCGAAACGCATGATCTGGCTGTATATGTCACGTGACGTGGGTCCGGGTCCCCTTTATAGGGTAAACCTTCTTCCTCAGTAACCCCTACCTATAGGTTAGACTCTCTAGAAATAACACCACTTGAGATATCTATACAGAGAGACGTTTTTACCCACTTTAGCGGTTTTCCCACTCATCTATCATTTTTCACAGAGCCCTGCTCATTACAGTATATGTTTCTGTTGTCGAACTAATTATCTGGCCTACCCAACGACTCATTAAATCATAGAGCCCAACTAGTTGACAACTCCAGACTAGTGAAACTACCTAACTTCTAAGTTCAACCATGCTCATGGTCGAATCTTTTCAATTGTTTATAGTGCAAGGTGTAACCAAGCAAGAACCAAGCAAGACTAATGCTTATGGTTCATATTCATCATTGAATACTGTTTTCTTCAGGTAGAAGTCGTTGATTCCCTTTGGGGCTAGCCAGGCTGATGGTGCAGAGATGTGCTTGCAAATTGTATGTGAAACTAAAGCTACTGAATTCTACAAACAGGAAGATTGCCCGTCTTTGTCTGAAATCAGTTCACAGATCAAACACACCCGCAGGTGCAATTTCCTAATCATAGACGCTCGGCAACGATGATGGAGTTCTTCATGACCGAGGCGTACGTCCTGATGTCGACGAGCTTGAGGCCGGCCTTGCCCAGTAAATCGCTCCACTGATCGACGGTCCTCTCCAAAGCATTGAGCATAGTGTACATGTGCAAGTCCAAGCACGCCGACCACCAGTGAACGTCCTTGTTCGGCAGCGCCATCTCGTCGATCAGTAGCTGGGAGTTGGGGCCCATGGCAGCGACCGTGTTCTTGAGGATCTTGATGGAGTTGTCCTCGTCCCAGTCGTGGAGGACGGTACGCATGTAGTAGAATCTGGCGCCTGCAATTTTTGTCAGTGTTTTTGTTCTCCTTCGCGATGACGGCTGGGGTCGGCCGGGCATACCTTGGACAGGCTGGGGCGTGAAGAAATCATAGGCCATGAATTCGACGCCCGGGGCAGGAGTCGCCATATTGACGGTCTCTGGCAGATCCTGGACAATGACCCGTCCGGGAAGCGTGGGGTACTTGGACCTCAGCCGCTTGCTCTGATGTCCGATGCTGCCTCCAATGTCGACGAAGAGCGCGTCGTCGGGGTCGACCCCAGAAGCCTCCTCAGCAAACGGCACGACGTCGAACCATTCGCCGTCCCGCGGCACACTCATGAGCTTCTGGAAGTACGAGAGCTGCTTGGGGTGTTGCTTGTAGTACGGGAACCAGTCCATATCGGTCTTGACCGACCGCTGCCAAGCACACATGGTGCCCGGGGGCGTCTGGAAGCTCGTCTGCTGCAAGAACTCGGGGAGGGCCATGTAAGCGGGAATAGCGATCGAAAAGCTGTGATCTTGTCAGCGGGGAGAGGGGGGGCTTCTTCTGTCAGGGACCCGACAAGAGCGCTTACATGTAATGCAAGCTACCCTCGATGGCAGGATCTGCAAGTGATTGCGTGCAGAGGTTGGCACCAAACTGGTCCTTGCCCGTCTCTGCGATGAAGCGTGTCGCAGCAAGGTACCGGAGGATGCGTCCTAGAAAGGCCGGCTCCGCGTTTGTCGCGCTCGCAATCTCTTCCAAAGTCAACGACCTTTGGCTTGCGACCAGTGTCTTGAAGAGACCAATATCACAGCCGGCCTTGATCATGGGAACCTCGAGAGCCTGTCGCGATGATTTTGTTAGCCATTGTGGGTGACTTTGAATTTCCTCAACTAAGGTGTCACGGGAGGCACTCACACCATTGAACAGCCGCAGCATCGTGTCGTTGGGCGTTTCCATAGACTCGGCAGCGCCCCGCAGGGAATCTTGCATCTTGAGTCGCGAAGCCTCGTCGGCGCGCACTCGTTGCGTGTTCGTGGTCTCAGTAATGGCTGCCATTTTCTGCAAAAGTCGTGAGGTTTGTGTGAGTTCGAGATGAGTAATGCCTTGCGTCTTCTGATGGTGCGTATCGAGGAAAACGTTCGCAGCTTCCCGAAAAGATTGGCTCTTTTTAATACAGGAGTCTACTTCTCGATACGGCGCTGGCTTTCAACAGGTAATCGCGACACAAGTTGATCATGGTATCGGGAGCTGGCGTTCTTTGGCCGAGCACGGCGTCGCGGCCGGGTGGGGACCCCCGGGCCCCGATTTTCTTATTCCCCGAGTGACGGATACCGACCGGAGCTGGACGGACAATTTCATCGTCTGGGTAAGCCAGAAAGCTTTGGACCCCAAATGGGACCGATCGGCTTTGCACCGAGCTCAATAGAAGTGATCACGCCAGAACCTGACAGGTGACAAGAGCAACTCGTCCCGGTTCGCCGAACGGGCAAATGCAATTGAATGCACCCTTGTAATCTCGCGATATCGTTGTCATAATTGGCCGGTCGGTTCACGTACCGTTCTATCCAAGAATGTATAAAGAAACGGCCCGCAGGTCAGAAAGCTTTACCTTGCTCCCCGGCGCCAGATGATCCAATACCGATCAAAATGGAAATCATCATCGTCGGCGCCGGAATCGCCGGTCTCAGTGCCGGTATCGCTCTGCGGCGAGCGGGACACTCGGTGACGGTTCCTACTGCCTTTTCGACTAGACTTGAACGATGCTGCTACCAGCCACACGTGTTCTTGTGCTGACATTTCCACAAAGATTCTCGAGCAATCCGCGCTGCTCCAGGAGACTGGAGCCGCCATTTCGATAGCGCCGAATGCATCGCCAGTTCTTCGCGAGTGGGGTTTTGACATTGCCAAGGCGGGCATGGTCGGTATCAAGACTGGCAGCATCCTCAACGGTAGTGACATGCGAACGGTTGTGCCCAACTACTACGTGCATATCGAAGAGAACTACGGCTCTCCCATTTACGCCGTCCACCGTGTCGATCTCCACGACCAGCTGAAAGTGCTAGCCACGGGGGAAGACGGATCCGGTCAGCCGTGCAAGTTACACGTTCGCGCTACGGTGGTTGACTACGTGAGCTACACTCCCGAGAACTCGACAATCCTTTTGCGTCGATTGCTGACGGGATGACGAACGTCAGGATCCTGTACACGCTAGAGTAATCACGGCCGACGGTGCGGTCTGGCAGGCGGACCTCATAATCGCAGCGAACGGCGTGCATTCGTCGGCGAGAGAACATGTGATTGTCCCAAATGAGAGTCACACCAGCGACACTGGCTGGGCAACTATGCGATGGCTTTTGCCGACAGAGGAGTTGCTGGCGGACCCGGAGACGGCGCCTCTGGTCGAGGATTCCACCCAGAGGTACTTCATGGGTGCTCGTGGCGGTGGTTTAGTGTGGTACATGTGTCGAAAGTACGTCGAAAATGCATCTGCTCACTTGTCATACCCGCATCATGGGTAATAGTTGCTGACCCTGCTGGTCTGCAGCAACGAGGTGCAGAACTTCCTTTACCTCTCACAGTCATTCGCAAGCGAGAATATCACGGAAGGTACGCACGCTTCTCATTTGTGACGAAGACCAAGAAAATGAAGAAGTGTCTTGCTTATGTCGCTCCGCCGTAGATTTCCAAGCGGGCATAGAGCCGAGCAAAGTGATGGACTATGCCAAGAATGAGTTCAGCCCAGCTCTACAGGCTGTTCTTGCGTAAGTCTCGCATTCTCCGTTTCCGAGAAGGTCGGCTGACACGTTCTCCAGCAAAGCCAGGGACGTCCGGTTTTGGAAACTGATTGCTAGAAGTCCTCTGTCTTCTTGGCGCAAAGACTCGCTTGTTTTGATTGTCGATGCTGCTCATCCAATGCTGCCTTGTAAGCCTCGGGGACCATTCACGCGTTGTCGCTATCCGTACTGATGTTTCCAAACAGTCCAAGCTCAAGGCGGCTCGCAAGCCATCGAGGATGCCGCAGTGCTCGGCGTTCTTCTGGATGAGGTCCAAGACAAACCCACCATGAATGCGCGTCTCGAACTCTTCGAGGAAATCAGGCGTGGTCGGGGGTCGGCTATCCAGACGATTTCCAACTGTGGCCCTCCAGTGCCGCAAAGTGTCCGCGACATTGCCGCCACGTACCTTCCGGAAGGCACGAGCTTGCAGAACCAGGATGATGTTATCGATGTCCTTTTCTCGTATGATGTACTCCGCAAAACGAAGGAGATCCTCGCTACCAAAGCGGCTGAACATAATGGAAACTCGAACAGATTGCAGAACGGAGGAACAAAGTTGTAAGTCTACTGGTAACATGGTACTTCCGGATGGGACGTTTTGACATTTGTATCTAAGGTCTAGAATACAACACATTTATGCATGCACCTAGGTGTCGTATACGTACCTGTGAGACTAAAAGAACTAGCTGGTTAGTGAAAGAAAACCAGATCTGAATAGAAAAATGAGGAGAAGGATTTTAGATCCATATGGTCATATGTTTATTGTTTGAGTCATATACTTGTGTGGCACTGTTGAGACGCTGTTTGCTCAAGAGTGCTTGGTTCCCGGTGCCGTGCTTGCTCTCTCGAAAAAAAACATGCCAATCAACATAGAACAAAGGAAATAAGTAAACATATAAGCCATAATGCATTCGTCTGGTCCGGCAGTCTATTTTGCCCCGTCCTGTTTCTTTGGAGGACTTTACATTTTGGCCACCATGAACCGGCTCGGCCTACCTCTAGCCTCGAGAGAAAATCTGTCCCCGCGTATGCTCCAGTCGTGTACGTAAGGACGATATGATGTTTCGATAAACATGGGTGGAGAGGCTCTTTGATTGGAACGAGCGTATATCCCGAGCAGAAGCGGCTTGGCCGTCGGCGTCTCTCTTACGCGTGTTGGTAGGAGACGTGCTTGAAGCGACGTCGGCGCTTGATGCCTCGCAGAACCGGCGGGACAGCGCGTCGACCAAGCCTTCAAGGATTCTCATTTCACCAGCCATGATTTGGGTCTGAAGTACCCGGCCTAGTTTGCCGTCGATCCGGTGTTTGCCGATGGTGATGGGCTGGGCCAGAACACGAGCCCTGGATGCCCGACTAGGGTCAGCAGAGAAGGCTGATACGGACGAGAACAGGTCATCGCTTTGGTCGGGGTTTGCGCTGATCATGGCGCTATTCCAGGCAATGAGATTGCCGCAGATGCTCAGCAGTAGCAGCTGTACAAGAGACTTGCCTGAACAGGGGCAAGCCAAAATTGGTCCCATGCCGGCGACGACATCCCTGTTCATGGATAACACCGCTTCCGTTTTACGAATTTGCCGTGAAGTCGGGTCCTCTCTATGAGCACTCAGACATGCCGAATGGGCGATGTGTAGAGTTCTCAGAATGCGAAGGGCCGCCGCGAGGCATTGCTGAGACGTGCACAACTTGGGCTGTGGTTGGTGTTGTGTGTGTACCTGACCCTCTGTGACGTCCGAGAAACGAGCATCATGTGCTGCCGACGAAAGCGAAGATGGCGGTTGAAACAAGGCCGCTGATGAAGCGGATGTTGATCGGGATCGCGATATTGGCGCGGACAGGGAGGAGCCATTGGACATCTGGTAACCTGCCGGCGACTCGTGACTGGCAAAAACGTCGGCATCGGCGTCGAGGTGAAAGTAACTGTCGATCGGGGGTTGTAGATCGGTGACATCGGGGATCTCAATATCAGCGGACCCAATGTCGGAGAAGTGCATATGCATCTGGGCCGGGTCGGTCTCCGTGTCAAACGCCCAATTGACGTCGCCATCCGACAAGCCAAGACTGTCGGCATTGGATGGGTGGAGGAGGGAGAACAGGTCTGGTGAGAAAGACATCTCGTCGTATTGTGTTTTGGTCAGCATTCCGCAGCGATGCCACGGAGCTAGAGGCAAGGATGCTTCGAGAGCTGCAGGGACACGACTTCTCTTATGTTCCGCGCATGATTTCGATGGATTCTGAGTCCAGCTTCATTAAGGCAAGGCGTTGCGTTCAACAGCAGGCGGCAACAAGGAACGATGGCGTTGGTGTTGGATCTTTGGTGCTGGGGGCTTGCATGCCGCAGTGCCGCTTACGTGAAGTGCACTTCGTGAAGTGCACTTCCTAGGTATTCCCAAGCTTTTGTTCCAGGCGCATTGATCCAGAATTCGGTGTCGGCTAGTCGGAAGGCAGGTATGCATGCGTTCCTTCGGTTATCAACCCTATCACTCTTTATGGAAGGTCGCCTCCATGTCAAATGATGTCTCGCCCGCAATAGCCTCCTCGGTTGAGATAGAGTCCCAAGGGACCAAGGGATATGGTCCCAAGCAACGACGACAGATGCCCTGCAGAAAGAGACATCCCTGCAAAGCACTCTGCATCGTTGATATAAAATATGGGGCTATGAGTGCTGGCCACCATTGATTGCGCCATCTGTGAGAGGCACAGCTGTACGTGAAGAAGTAGGAATCGCCTGATGGTGGCAGACGCAGCTTTCGATGGAGCTGACCGGGCTCCAGTCATCACGGGTTCTTCATTCCGATTCGCATCGACTCGAGTTGGATTAACGCCGCCTTACCGCGTGTAAGCGACGATGTAACGTTGCCTCAAAAGGCGGTCGTTCGGTTCAGTACGTACCTTTTTAAACTTGCTGTTTCCATTTGCAGTATGAGGAGCGAACAAGCCAATCGGCATAACGGACGCTGATTTTAGGAAGAACAAGCCTCTAATCCACCCGATCGCTGCGGCCCCACATGGCCCAGAAGCCGTTCGAGGGTCCGATCTCTTGGTATCTTGGCCGCTGTCCGGCTGCTTGCAGGCCTCTCTAATCCTTAAATGATTCTTCAAATACTTTGTTTTTTGTTTTCATCTTTTTTTGCAACCGACTTCTTCTTGTTCTGGGTCATTTTTAAAGTTCACAAAAGGCACACGAGTACTCTCATCTTGCGCAATCGGATACCATGCATTTTCTTCTCCTCGGCGCCACTGGGCGGACCGGCAAGCACGTCGTGTCCGAGTTACTGTCTCAAGGCCACACGGCGGTAGCTCTCGTCCGTAAAGCCGGAAGCATCGCCCCTCGCGATGGCCTCACTATTGTCACCGGTTCACCACTTTCCAAGCCGGACATCAAATCTGCTCTCTCCGCGGCGCCATCCCTGACAGCGTCTGCCGCCATCGTCACATTGAACACGGTCCGCGAGTCGGACAGCCCCTTCGCGCCCCAGCTCTCGCCTCCTCGCTTCCTCGCCGACTCGTGCGCCAATGCTTGCGAGGTTCTGGGGCAGGCCGGAATCCGTCGAATCGTGGTCATGTCGACCGCGGGTGTTGGAGACTCCTGGGCCAAGCTTCCCTGGATGTCCAAGGCCTTCATGTCGTGGACCAACATCAAATACGCACTTGAGGATCACGGCCTCGTGGACAAGGAGATCCGGTCGACCGAGATGGACTGGACTCTAGTGAGGGCCGTGAGGTTGGAATTCGACGACCCCAAGAAGCCGCAGCAAGCAGACAAGGACGTGCAAACGCTAGGCAGCGATGGAACCGGAATGCGTTTGAGCGACAGTATCAGTGTCTCTACTGCAGCCAAGTTCTTGGTCAAGGTTGCGGTAGAAGGAGCTTACGTCAAAAGCGCTGTGGTCATTAGGGATTGATGTCGCTGAGATTATCGGCGGGTTAGCTTACGATTTTGGGAAATCGCCGGAGCATGCGGAGGTAATGTGGGTCGTCGGATCGGGAACTTGAGGGTTACGGTCCCCGATTGCCCGGGTCATTGGAAGCAAGGCCGGGACCAAGAAGGATCGCCCCAGTCATGTTCATCAGAACGCTGGTTTATGATGTTTGCTCATATGTTTAATGGTACACTTCAGAGGTAGAGATGCAACCGAATTGATTACATAGCTCAGCACAAAAGAAACCCAATATGTCTGTGACTGAAAAGAAACTTTAGGAATGCTCACCCTATTTGCTCAGCCCGCCATCTTCCCACTTGTTGAGCAGCCTTTTGAGAAGCTATTATATCCCAAGGTTGAGGCAGAACGCATCTTCTGAAGATGGGCGACAGCTGCGTCGCCTATGACCAGACAAAGCTAGTAGTGAAGAACAAATCTGATTATCTTCGGGCAGATTTCGCAACGTCTGCCTAACTGTCATTTCGAAATTTGTTCGCCGCGACTATGCACCGGGATGAGAACGCGTCGGGCGAGGATGATAGTGGCTGTGCGGCACAGGCCGGAACCCGAGAAATGGCCCCCACCGGGCACACGCTGGGTCTAAGAACGCGACCCCGCGGCGCAGACAGGATGAAGGAACCATGTCTAGCCGATTCCGATCTAGTTTTCAGCCCAGAAGCCAAGCATCAGCTGCAGAAGTCATCCGTGATTTGAAACGGGGTTGGGATAGAGGGTCTGGCTCCTCACGAAGACAGATGGCAAAGTTTTCGGGAATGCACCAAGCGTTCGGGCTAACTGCCGTTGTCAATGTAATTCACACCGAAGATGGCGACAGACCTGGGAAGTCCTCCCGACTCCGAAGTAAGGCAGCTCGGCTAGGCTACATTTATACCCCTTCTTCCCAAAGGTGATTGTGTCCTCGAGCTTCCCAAAAGCCAAGATTAGTAGGCTTTTCATTGTCTTCCATCCTCAGATTGTGGTTTCGGCAAAGTCTGATTACTGCCTTGGCTGTGCTGTCGGCAGTTTCCGCCAGCAAGAGCAAGCCGAAAACCTTCGACCTGACCTTCACGTGGGAGAAGCATGCCCCGGATGGCTTTACGAAGGAGATGATCCTGACCAACGGCCAATTTCCCGGTCCGGTGCTCGAGATGAACCACGGAGACGATGTCGTAGTCACCGTGCACAACAAGATGCCGTTCAACACCACCGTACACTACCATGGTAAGCAAAACAACCTACGCGGAGACCGTCAGTGACGGGTTCCAGATGAACTGACGCAGCACAGGGATTGAAATGCTTCATACGCCGTGGTCAGACGGTGTGCCCGGTCTCTCCCAGAGACAGATCCAGCCTGGCTCGACGTTTGTCTATCGTTGGACCGCGACGCAGCCCGGCTCGTACTGGTACCACTCGCACCATCGCAGCCAGTTGAACGACTGAATGTACGGTCCCATTGTCGTGCATCCGAAGTCGGGCGCTCCCAGGCCCTTCGACAAGATCTCCAAGAACGCGGCGTCGGTTCGCGCCATGGAGCGGGCCGAGGCTGTGGTCAAGCCTCTCGTGCTTTCTGACCACCGACACATCACATCAGAACGGGGGTGGGACATCAACGTCGCCTCAGGCCTCGAGACACCCTGCTACGACTCCATCCTGATCAACGGCAAAGGGCGAGTCGACTGCTGGGCGCCCGAAAAGATTGCCTCGCTTCTGACGGCCGAGCAACGTGTTTTCCTGCAGCTGGGCAACAAGACGTCCTTTACCGCCAAGGGGTAAGTGTACCATCAAGCGAAAGACCACCCTTTGACCCCAGCGTATAACGTCTCCGCAGATGTTTGCCGGCCTCCGTCATTGCCAGTGTCCAAGCAAGGGGCAAACAGAAGAATTTGTCTGCGATACCTCCTGGAATCTTTGAGACGTGTACTCCCACCAACAGTCCGCGCGAGATCATTGAGGTCAAGACATCATCTGACGCCAAGGAGACGTGGGTTGCCTTTGATCTCATTGGCACGTTTGGTCTCATCACCGGCATCTTCTCCATCGACGAGCACCCAATGTACGTCTACGCCGTCGACGGAGACTACATCGAGCCGCAAGAGGTCGAGGCTGTCAACATCACAAACGGCGACCGCTACTCCGTCATGGTAAAGCTTGACAAGCCCGGCGACTTTACCATGCGCATGGTATCCCTCACCATGCCGCAGATGTTCGCCGGCTACGCGACACTGTCGTACCGCGATGCCAAACAGGCGTCCCCGCCGGCGAACGCGTCATCTGTAGGCTACATCAATGACATCGGTGCCAACACCACGGCCAGCGTCCGCTTCTTCGACCAGTCCAAGATGAAGGCATTCCCGCCAGCTCCAGTCGCGCCAGCCGCCGACCAGACAGTCAAGGTGTCGATGCGCGTGGTTGGACAGAGCTACAACTGGGCGCTCAATGACACCATCTACCCCATGGGTCTCGACGACGAGACACCGCTTCTGTTCCATCCAAATCCGGAGCGGCACAACAACGTAACCATCACGACCAAGAACAACACCTGGGTCGACATCATCTTCCAGGCCAGCGCCTTCCCCATGCCACCTCATCCGATCCACAAGCACGGTAACAAGATGTACCTACTCGGACAGGGCGACGGCGTGTTCAAGTGGAACAGCGTCGCCGAGGCAGCCAAAGAGATGGCCGGGAGCTTCAACTTCGTCGACCCTCCGCGTCGTGATGGCTTCACGACCCCGGCGGCTCTCCAAGGGCCGACCTGGATGGCGGTGCGGTACCACGTTGACAACCCGGGCGCCTGGCTCGTACACTGCCATGTACAGAGCCATCTCCAGGGCGGCATGAGCATGGCTATACAGGACGGCGTGGACCACTGGCCAATGGTTCCGCCTGAGTACCTGAACTACAGGTAGTGTTCTGGAGCTGTTGGAAGAATTCGATACTTTGATAGATGAGAAATAGAATACGAGGTTTCCACGATGTAAATAGCATGCCGGTAATTGGAGAAGTAATCAGACATGAAGAATAACAGACTCGAAGAAAATACACGTACTTACGAAGAAGCTCCATGGGAGCTTGATCATGCGTCCGTCCGTCACAGTCGAATATCAAGTGTGGTAGTGAAAATCGCGCTGCATGAGTGAGAGAAACATTGCTGTACATTTGTTAATGTTGTTGAGAAATGAAGAAATCAAGAACTGACCATGCGTTCCAAGAGAGGAAGATGGAAGTATCTTGCCCCGCCGCTTCCGACAGCTCAGCCTGCACTTGTCCTGTGCACTGAGGTATTCTGCAACTATGCATAGGTATTGGATGCATTGTGCTGTGCTGGAAGAGAGTTTCTCGGGAAAGAAATGGTTTGTGCTTGCGCGTTATGTTGTGTCTGTTAAATGCCCCCATACGTTTCTTTGGGACGGACCTACGGATCAAAAGACAAAAATCCCACAGTTTGGTCGTCTAGTCGCCGGTGAAACACGCGACTCGATGCGACGACACCGGCTTGCGGGAGTTATGAAACAGCCTCCAGATTGGCAGCTTCCATGGTGGTCAGATTTCCGCGCTCCAGTAAGAGCTCTGTACGCAGATCACGGAGACAACAACCCCTGTACGTAGTCTCGGCGATGGAAACCACACATAGTGTGAAAAAGAAACAGTCTGAAGGAAAGCAAATCGTGGATTTCGCCGAGTAATCAGTGTTCAATTTTGATTTCGTCAGCTGATCTTTGGGTTCCAAGCTATGTGACAGAAAGTCAACTGTCTCGGCACAGTGATGCAGTTCATTTCAACTCGAGTTTCACGCCTCTGACACGTCGAAATTTCCATATTACCGTCCTCGGTTAAAGGGGGGAAATGCAAGAAACGAAGTGCTAGGCGCCCCATGCTCTTTTTGCCTATCGCGGCTAGCAGAGACCCCAACGTTTCCATTGCACCTTACCGCTAAGAGTCTTACGGCCCGGTTAAGAGCAAAAAGAGAGGATCCCTTCACTCTTTTAGTGGATGGTCTTTTCTCACTTAACCCACCGTTTGCCCCTTTTACCACGTGGCTCCTCGATTCCCCCTGTCTACTGTCAATAATCGTCAATGAAGTCGATGGCGAACCTACGTCGCTCATAGACCAGACCCGAGCACTCTTGCTGCCGGTCTCTGATTCCCAATTCCGTTCTTTGTACATCTGGAAGCATCTTTTTTTTTTTTTGTCTCGTTCCTTGTTTTCTACCGCGACCATGAGTTCCGGACTAGTCCCGCGGGACGGGGCGCGGGAGCATGAACCCATGCTCGGGGCCCGATCATCCACAGATTCCGACGTCGAGGGCCGACCGAGCGACACCTTGCCGGCCAGCTCTGCAGGATTTGACGAGAAGGCGGGTTACCGGCGTCCTGCCGGTCGGAGGTCCTTCAAGTGGATCCTCGGCCTCACCTGTCTGTCGATGATCCTGCTCTTCGGTCTCATCTTCCTTCAATTTTTCGAGGTTCAATCTAAAGCGGCACCGCCGGAAGAGGCTCACAACGACGGAGACAACCATGCGGATGAGCAGCAGCAGCAGCAGCAGCCGCCGCCGCCGCCGCCGCCGCAGCCGCAGGAACCGGCTCCGAAACCCGAGCCTGTCCCGGAGGTGACACCGACGACCGCTACGAGCCTGGCCCCGACGCAGACGCCCGAGGTCAAGCTGACGCCGGAGCAGCAGTTTGATCTGCAGACCGGATTCCAGGTTTCAAACGTGACGACGATGCGGGAATACGTTTTCAACATTACGCGACAGCTTCATTCTCCCGATGGCTATGAAAAGTCCATGATTCTGGTCAACGGGCAGTCCCCTGGGCCCCTCATTGAGGCAAACACGGGAGACACGATCCGTGTAACGGTGAATAACCAAATGCTCCAGGAAAGCACCACCATTCATTGGCACGGCATCGATCAGAGAAATTCCGTTCACATGGACGGCGTTCACGGCGTTACTCAATGCGCGATTCCGCCCGGCCAAGGTTTCACGTATGAGTTCAATCTCACCGACCAGCGGGGGACGTTCTGGTGGCATGCTCATGTCACAGTCCAGGTCACCGACGGACTCTTTGGCCCCTTGGTAAGGAAGCACTCTTCCGAATCGTCACTCTCTCAATGAATGTTTTGATTTCTGACTGACCTCTCAGATCATTCATGATCCGGATGAGAGAATCCCACCTGTGGATGACGACAAGCTTGTCATGGTGGGTGACTTGTTTCATGAGTATGGAGGAAATGTAAGCCCATCGCGTCCAGTCGTCACTCCGCTCTGGAAATCTAACATGTCGTGAAGCTTCTCAACCAGTACTTGAGTGCCACTCCCGCTTGGGCTCCTAAAAAGCCAGGCCGGGAACCTCCCCCAGACAACATCGTCATCAACGGAAAGAACACCTTCAACTGCTCAAGCTTGACTGGGCATAATGACGGCAGCGACAAGGCCTCCGGAGAACACAACATGGCAGACATGAAGGACCACAAGGGTCACAACATGGCAGAGCACAACTCAGCAAGGGACCCATCGCCGAAGTGCACGTGGGGCACCCTGTACAACACGCGAGTGAAGAGCGGCTCCAAGTCTCGCCTCCGTCTCATCAACCACGGCACATCGACCCCAATCTTCGTCACCGTCGACAACCACATCCTCGAAATCGTCGAGATCGACGGCGTGGAGGTGAACCCGATCCCCACCACCCGCGTGTACATGAATCCAGGCCAGCGCTACTCCGTCATCGTCAACGCGAACCAGATAGCCGGTAACTACTTGATCCGCGCTGACGCGGCTGTCAGGTGCTTCCACATGTCGCACAAGGACCACAAATCCGGCATGCATGGCGCGCCTTTTGGTGCGACAGCCATCTTGTCCTACGATGATACGGACCTTGGCGCACAGCCGATGGGCCAGGCTTGGGACTTGAGGAGCACGACCATCCCTGGCATTGGCAAGGAACCCTGGGGAGATCATTGCGATGACCTGCCGTTCAACTTACCGAAGCCCGTAAGAAAGAAGACAGCCTACGTTCCTGGCGAAAGGAACTTCCACTACTTCATGTTCCGACAAGAAATGGTTGGGGATGTGGTGCGCACGCATGTCAATGATGTGAGTGGGACCAATATACGAGAATCTGCACGAGTTCGGGAGACTTACCGTGATGCAATAGACGCTCTACACGCCATTGAAAGACGACGCGACCTTGTGGAAGGTCCTTGACCAGGACATCTCGCCTGAAAACTTGAATTCCGAGGTCCCCAAGTTGGATTTTGGCAAGGACCAATTCGTCCTCGTCTCCAAGGATGACAAGGCTGCCCAGATTGTCGTCAATTCAGACGCTATGATGGTCCACCCATGGCACTTGCAGTAAGTCGGGCCTTTTTTTTTTTTTTTTGTCGAAACAATCTATATGGAGACATCCTGACAAGTTGTTAGCGGCCAAAACTTTCAAATCGTCGGTTGGGGCGCCGGCTTGTTTGGAAAGAGCAAGACAACGTGGAATTTCGACAACCCCATGCGTCGGGACACGGTCACCATCCCTGGATACTCGCACATCGTCATCCGTATTCTTGCCGATAACCCCGGGGTCTGGGCGTTCCATTGCCATTACCTCTGGCACGCTGAAGGTGAGTCGCCTGTACCTAACGCTATATTCTTTTGAATATTTCAACCAACTCCATCTCTAGCCGGCATGTTTGTTTCGATAGCTCAGAGGATGGGCGAGCTCTCGACGCTGCTTGGCTCGCTAGATACCACAGGCAGTGTTGAGGACATTAAAAAGAAATTCTGTCCGATTCCAACTACTCAAGCGGCGTCGGCGGAACCAGTACATACGACCAGGCCAGCTCAGATGAGGCATGTATAATTAGCCGAGATGCGGTGCATGAGTGGGCGATTGTAAATACGGTGGCTTTGTCAGAAGCAAATATTTGAGCATGAGCATTGCGGAGACATATTCCAATAAGTCATTTCAGTTGTTGCATCGAATGCATTCTAAGTAATCTATCATTGACCATAACAGGTTTCCTGTTTACGAGCACAGTGGCTAAGCATGCGATCAAAGCTGATGCGGTGTAGATGAAGCATGACCAACATCACGTCCCGCGGTTGTCCACCTAACCCTGCACGACGAAGCCCTCGATACCGCCACTGGCCCATTCAGCACACGCTTTCTCAAATGCTACCGATCCCAGAGTCCATGCCACGGCCTTCTTTTTGCTATTAGGCTTGGCAGCGTCGTTGTAGTCGGTGAAGTAAGTGGGAGTGCAAAGGGGCACCCCGGCGTACCAGGGGGCATACCGCATCAAGCCTTGCGTGTAGCGCTGCTCTGCCTCCTTGCTGACTTCGACTTCAACCCTGGAAGCATCCGACGCCTGCTCAACCGCCGTCTTCGCAATGTGCGCCACCGTCTTGGCGGCGATGGTCAGCGTGTACGTGTGGTTGGCCGAGCCAGCCGCACCCCTGGAAGCGTATATCAGCAGGTTCGGGAAGTCGTGGGTGGCCACGCCGAACAAGGTAGCAAACTCGTCCGACTCCCATTTCTCGGTCAAGCTGCGACCGCCTCGACCCCGGATCGGCATCCCGAGCAACTTGGCCGGGTCCCCTTCGAGGCCAACCGAGGTGGCGAATCCCGTCGCCAACACCAGAACGTCGACTTCGTACTCCTTCGCGGAGTCTCCCGTGCCGACGGAAATGCCGCGGTCAGTGTATCCCGAAATGCCCTGGCCATTGGTGTCGACGAGGGTGACGTTGGGGCGGTTGAAAGACTGCAGGTACTCCTGGTGGAAAGTTGGACGTTTGCACCAGCCGGGGTACCAGGCCTTCAGCTTCTCGGCCAACTCCGGGTCCTTGACCTCGTGCTCGACGTGTTCGCGAAGCTTGGAAGAGATGCCCGCGTCCAGCTCCAGAAGGCGACGCACATGGTCCTGGACGTTGTCAGCGGTGACGTCCTTGGCACGCGGACTGCCAACCAGCCCCGAGAACTGGCGGGCGCGACTCCATCCGTCCTTGAGAAGGTCGTCCTCCTCGGTCACTTCCGGGTCGTCGTTGAGGAACTTGTTCAGGTTCCTCATCCTCTCGTATTGCCAACCTGGCTTTCCGGCGACCTTTTCCCAGATCTCAGGTGTCGTCCGTTCCTGATCGCGAGGTCCGCAATAGGACGGAGTCCGCTGGAACACGTACAGGTGTTTGGACCACTTGGCGAGTTCTGGTACAGCCTGGACTGCAGTGGCTCCTGTTCCGATAATTCCGACTCTCTTGTCTCGCAGGTTCTCCATGTCGGGCTGAGACTGGGAGCCGCCGGTATAGGCGTAGTTCCAACGCGCCGTGTGGAAGATGGTCCTGTTCTTCATGAAGTTTTCCAAGCCCGGGACGGCAGGGGCACTGGGGGAGTAGAAGATGCCGCCGGTAGGCATGAGGAACTGGGCCTTGACGGTGAACTCGCCGTTCAAATCGGAATGGTTCGGGCCCAGATTGCGCTCGAGCTTGACCACCCACCGCTTCTCAGTGTCATCCCAGTCCGCAGCCTTGGCTTTAGTGCAGAACATGCCCTGGATGCCGAATTTCTCGGCAATGAGTTCGACGTTTCGTCGGATATCTTCGCCTTTGGAGTAGCGATACTGAGGGACAAAGCCGGTCTCCTCGAGAAGCGGCAAGTAGGTGTAGCCTTCGACATCGCAAGTCAAGCCCGGGTACCGGTTCCAGTACCACGTGCCGCCAAAGCCGCCGGCCACGTCGGCAACCACGATCTCGGACGGCTTGAATCCGGCCGCGATCAGATGATAGGCGTATAGGATTCCGCAGTGACCGGCGCCGAGGATCAGGAACCGTATCTCGGAGCCATCCTTCAGAGGTGGCTCCTGCTTGGCGAGGTTATCGTAGTCTGCCCAAGGGTCTTGATCGAGACCGCCCAACAAAGAACTGTCTCTAAACTTGAGAGTCTCTGCTTGGCCGGAGGAAACCGCGGCGAATCTCTTGTCGCGTTCGGCCTCATATTTGGTCTGGATTGACTCAATGGCAGTCATCGTGTAGGAATGTGAAATTGGTGGTGAAGATGGTGAGGATGGTTCGAGTAAAGATGTTGTAAGGCATCTATCGAGTTATTTGGGTTGCTCTTGATCGAGTACTGGGCCATCTTTTTATTCATACGTTGAGACTGAGTTCGCCTGGTGAATCGATCACTGTGACTGTGCTATCGCGGTCCGCTTCGTCGTTGCCGACAAGGATGTTTCGGGGTCTTACCATCGCCGTGTCTCCAGGTGGAAACATGAACACGAACACGACCAATTACATGGTATTCCAGGTATTACCACTTCACACGTATACGAAACGGATCTAAGTTATTCGAAAGACCGACGACAACGGAAACATGATTCCACCTTCGGAGCTTGGTCTGCTGGCTGGCCAATCAAGGGAGACGAAACACCGAGATCGGTACCCACCTAGCCAAATGCCGACGGGCATGATGGGGTAGCCCACGTAGGAGCCTGACACCGCATGGCATGGTATTATTATGCATTTCGGAGACATATGGATGCGGATCTGCGAAAGGCTGTGAAAGTCCGTCCCGGTCTCCGGTCCGAACTTGACGACAAACGGTGGGCTATTACAGCCCTTCCCAAGTTCGTAGAGCACGAGCACATATAATAAGATACATGCACTTGTTCGTTAGTAAATTCCACTACGATGCTCACGATTCAAGCATGATAAAACTTGCAACCAGGCACTCCCGGCCCGGATCGGGTCGGGTCGTGATGGAGAGCGATGCGGTCCCCGTTGCATGCAGGCTGCGGGTCTGCATCTCGAGGCGCCCTTGCAAGCTTGAGATCGTTTGGACGTGACTCTCCTTCGATGCAGACAATTAGTCGAATTTCGGCTTGAGTGATCGTTGCCTGATAGATGAATAATTTCATGTCTAATTCTTTTTTTCTTTTTTTTCTTCAATGTTGCAAAGGGGTGTTCAAGTCAGCTGATAAAAACCAGACGATGGTTCGGACGAGCAGATTGTGACGAAGACCGTGACCATGGTACATGACTCAGCAAAGGCGGAACGTCGCCGCAATTCAATTGGATGGGCAGTAATGCTAAAAACCCTCTTTGCTTCGCCGGACAATAACGACGCCGTCAACTCGCCGCGAGCTTCGAAAGTCCCCGTCGTTGCCGAGACAGACTCGCCGTTCGATCTGAGCAGCCGAACGGTTTTTGTATCTCCGACCAGCGGTACCTGTGAGCCGATGATATCTACTATTCACCGATAGAAGCGATCCACAAGCATGCCGAACTTTCGTCGGAAGTCATGCCACCAATGCAGGTCTTCGAAATTGGCCTGTGACCGGAGGCAACCACAGTGCTCTCGCTGCGAGCGTCGGGGCTGGCAATGCCGCTACTTTGCAATATCGAAAGCTCCACGTGCAAGGGTCGATGAAATCCACCAATGTCAGCCGCCGACGTTACAAACACCGGAGAGCGCCCCCGAGCCGCTCGTGTTGGGGCTGTCAAACGCCAACGGCACGAGCGTGTCTGACATCGACGATATTGGCCATGCCCGGCCAGCTGCCTTATTTGAGAGCGCCGACACCAGCGATAGCCTCCAGAACGCGGTATGGCCTACCACCCAGTGCTGCCATAACGGCAATACGATATGGGCTGGCGGCAGCAACTTTTGCGACTTTTCCCACTTGCCCTCGACGGATGCTAGGTTCGACATGAACCTTGACATTGTCACGGACATTATGGACGACATTGGCCTACAGATATCCAAACAGGCAAACTTTGAGCGCTCTAGCCTCGTAGACCACACCCTGTTACTGCGCCCGCGAAAGTCAAGAACTATGGAGGCAGCCATGACTTCCAAGATGATGCTCGGCAACATCCGACGCTATCCTAGAATGCTCATCGACGGCCTGGATCTACCCCCTTTCATCAGCCCGCCTTGCTGTGGTGATGAACTACGATGTCAACAGTCCGGATATCACCAGTGCCTCCCTCCACCTCTGGCGGCTTGTGCCAGCGTTGTTCGGATGTCGCAGGGAGACAGCCCCGAAAACAGAGCTGTTATATGGCGTACTATCCATATGGAGCAACAAAAGTTGTTTCACGAGGTGAGTGCACGTTGCGCTCGGAAATCTTCAAAGACACGGTAAGAATCAGGCCTAATCTCCAGAAAGCACGAATTGTACGAGAAGGAAATGTTGGTGGCAGCAATTCAAGCTGCCATATTGTACAACATCATGCACATAACTGAAGCCGCCTCGGTTCCCAAGGATTATCTCAGTTCCGTAGCGATTACTCTGGGAGTTCGTGTTCCAAGTGTCCCAAAGCAACATTGGACAAATCCACTTTACTAATATATGCCATCACACATTAGACAATGACCTACACAATGCTTGGGATACTAGACCTATGGCAATGCGGGAAGACCGATGGAATTCAGAGCCGCCAAGAATGGATTTGCAACGAAAGCATGTGGAGGTAAGGCCAACCAACGCTGCAAGTGTCGGAGCACTCCTTCTGACGAGATCCTTTGGTTTCGCAGGGTAATATGTTTCTGCTACGCCATGAACGAACTTCTCCATTTGGCTATTCTTCCTTCGTCAGGTAATGGCGGCAGTGCCTGCAGGAAGTTGCAACTCCCCAGCCCTCGGTGCGTTTGGGAAGCAAAAACTAACCTTGAATGGCAACGACGATATGCAAATCTGGCCTCCAAGCGACAGACAAAAGAGTGCCTGAAGATTGCACACCTTCGGGAGTATGCCAAGCACCCAGGTGATGGTTCGACGAGAGAGGTTTGGATGACAGACGTTGAAGCCTGGTGTACGGATCACGATGATCTAGGTGCTTTGGTATGGATGGCTACGAAACTAGATCCGGTGTGGCCGTAGAGTGTCAAATCGAACGAGATCTTCAGTCAAGCTTGTTGTCGAATTTTTGCAACGGCATCATGGGGTCGTGTTTCGGGGTCGAGTATCTCCAGGCTGACCGCGTAATTCCTATCCCCGAGTCGCGTCTTGGGAGGTACCTGGATCAACATCCAATACCAATAAGAAGAGCGCATCCGGACGTACCTTAAGTCCGTGACAGACCGCCATACGGTCATAGAAAGAATGTAACAAGTTAAGTCCGGTTCCGCGGAGTTTAGCACCTTTTTCACGTCTGACAGCCGATGGCAACGTTGACAATGCTACTCTCGCGGCGCCTGAGACCTCCGTTGGGTTACAGTCAGATTCGAAGAATACCTTAACTAGCCATGCTCACCCACATGTCGACGGCAAACTCAAAAAATCAAAGTTACCCCAGTCAGGACTCGGGATATATTCGCGCTCGATTAAAATCATCTCCACGTCGCCCACCCTACTACTCACGTGCATAATAAGATGGCGTCTAAGAGGATCATTCTCATCACCGGTCAGTATAGCCGCGCACTACACATCCCTCAGAGCGTGAGCCATTTGCCGATCATGGCAGCATTGCTCAGCACCCGAGCGCATCTAACATCGCTTCAGGAGCGAATCAAGGCATCGGGTTCGAAAGCGCCTCGGCCGTCGCCGCCGCCTCCCCCGATCACCATGTCATTCTCGGCTGCCGAAACCCCGAGCGGGGCGCCGAGGCTCTCGCGGAGCTCCGCGCTCTGAAACCGGCCGGCACTGTCAGTCTTCTCGACCTCGACATAACTTCCGATGAATCCATCAATGCCGCGGCCGAGAAGATTGCCGCCGACTTTGGGGTCCTCGACGTTCTTGTCAACAACGCGGGAATCATCGTGACGAAACCCAAGGATCGACGCTCCGAGCTGATTGATACCTTCAACACCAATGCGGCATCGCCCCTCATCCTGACCGAAGCCCTCGTGCCGCTCTTGAAGAAGTCCAAAGACCCTCGCATCGTCAATGTGACGTCGACTCTGGCGTCTCTTGCTCAGCGAACAGATCCGAGTTCACAGCATTACGCCCTCCCGAGTGAAGCCTACCGCATTTCCAAAGCGGCGTTGAACATGGCAACAGCCCACATCATGTTTGAAAACAGGAGCTGGGGCGCCAAGGTGTGGGCCTACTGCCCGGGATTTGTAGTCACCAATCTGACAGGTGTTGAAGATCGTCTGGCGAGAATTGAGCAAGGAGCGGAGGATCCCAAGACTAGCGCTCAGGGACTGCTCGAGATTTTGATGGGACATAGAGATGCAGAAGATTACAAGTTTGTAGGGAGATACGGAAAGCATTTGGAGTGGTAGACAGCGCCTCCACAAGTGCAATCAAAGCAATTTTGACCCCCAAACTTGCTGTAAATAATACTTTTTTAGTGTTTTCAATCAAATAGATATTTAGCAATAACTTTAAATCAATCACTATATAAAAACATGTGATTTATTATCATGTAATCCAGTAAGAAGTGAGGTTATTCAGAGCTAAATACACCCCTCCCCCCCCCTTATAACTACCCTGTCGTGCGGGATGGGTCCCGCAGGGCGGCTTTACGCTGCTCCCGCGATCCCACCCACTCTAGAGCGGATACAGAGTATATATACCCCTTCGTTCTGCGCGCCCCTATTCCGATAGACTCTTCCTTCAATATGTTCGGATTCATCCAGAGACTTCGCTCCATACACCTCCGCAGGCATCTCAAACGTTAGTGCGACATGGGTCCCACTGTTACCGGGGTTATAGAAAACGGCATAGGTTGATAAAAGTGGCCCCCATGATGCGCTAACCTTTGAGATGCTGGGACAGGTGTATGCCTCCATTCGCCCGCCCCCTACTGCTGCCACCATCTATCATAACAAAGTTATATTGCGCGCAGGTTCAGTGTTTGACAGTAGATGTTTAATAAGAATACAATCTTTCATCATTAATTCGCCGGTGGCACGCATGTGTGTCTAGTTCTTTGGTTTTGAATCAGTATTTGCAGCGTTCCAGATCACTTAATAAAGGCGCGTTGAGAAGATCTCACCCAAGTTAGGGTAAGTCGCGTCACAGACTTGTGAACTGAGATACAAAACCACACAGTCTGGATAATTTCACTCACTTGACACTTGATTGGACCGGAGAAAAACGCCCCAATCAGGTGATCAATAGGGCAGTGTGCTTCTTCACCACGCTCGTCTGACATGCATCTTCCACTCCACCAAACCTAACCAGTTCAGCTCGCTCTAACATTGCTACAGTAGAAGGAGAGGACGACGCACAGTCTTGTGTCGTTTGGATTCTTTTTGTATTATTTCACGCAAAACGAACTTCCTTGAATCTCGACATGGCACAACCAAAGACTTACTTCATACTTCGCAATACAGACTACAGGCCTGATGGATTAATCCAAATTGGTCAGCTCATCTCCGATCCGCGTACGCCCTATCGACGCATAGCCCCTCCGCTTAAGCCCCTCCCGACAAATCTCCTTCATTATGCTTCTAAGAAGGACTGGTCACTCGAGAAGTCGAAAGGCACAGCCGGCGAAATCGGAGTCTTCGCCAACTTTTTGACGGCCATCATCGCAGAGACGTCGGCCAACGCGTCTCAGGAACTCACGAATACTTGGAAGGCTGCGACTTTGGAGACGTTTTTCCTGGAACTGGGGGAAGATACGGACTCGCCATACGTCAATGACAGTGTCAAAGAAGCTGCGGTCCAGAAATGGCTCAAGCGCGAGAAGTTCCTGAAGAAAGTCATTTACATGGTGACTGGCGTCAGGATAGCGAGGTGGCCCGGCGAAACCTCACACGGCATCTCCAAGGGCAAAGGCGGGGCTGCCAAACTCGGCGCAGACCCGGGCACGGGGGGAATGGTCTCCGCCGGCGTGCAAGGAAGTTTTGGCCGTACAAAAGGCATCACGGAGAGTAGTACGCCCTCGGAAGACTTTGTGTTCGCGTACAGACTGCGCAAAATTCACATCAGCTTGCGCAATAAGGTCTCGCTGGGTGGCGATTTGTCGGGTGCCGAACTGCACAGCAGTGACTACGCGAGAGAGGTTAGTGATGCAGAGAGCGAGGATGAAAGCGACGAAGAAGAGCCGGTGGAAGTGCCTCTAGATGTAGACGACATTGAGGAGATACTGGTCGAGCGGAATGATTTCGGAATTTCTCTGCCTTCCCGCAACGAGAAGAAAAGCAGCGTCGATGAGAATGACGGCGAACTTTGCCTGGTAGTTCTTGCGGAGTAGGGCTGTAGATGCACTTTCTGTGAAGAGCAGGGCTCTGCGATAATAAATAATGATATGATAGATCAAACTGCCTATAGGCAATAATCGTGGTGAATCTATCTCTCTCTAGGTGTGTGTGTATCTGGAGAGACTAATCCTATAGGGAGGGGTTACTAAGGCAGAAGGTCTACCCCATAGGGGTGGGACCTACCCTTTATTATATGATATAATAGCTCCCAGTCTGAAGAAAATAATATCCTCATTATATTGATATGCATAATTTATGCTTATACTTCTATAACATTGTAATTTAAACTTTTTTTCTAATTTATACTTATCTTCTAAATTTATCTAAACTATACTAATACTTTTATAATCTTCTAATCTATATTCTATTTTATTTACTACTATAACTGAGGTTTATTTAGAGTAAAATTATTATCTACGCTCTAAGGATTAGTAATTACTATATCAATCTTACTATCAGAGTTCTAAGGGTTATTAGCTTAGGTATTAATATTATTACTATATAGATTCTAAGGGTCTAACTCTTATATATTAATATTCTATATATTAGACCTAAGTTACATCAGATCTTGCTCTTAGTTATTATTATTCTTATTATTTATTAAAGCTATTATATCACCTATTTATATTAATCTTTAGAATAATTACTCTCACCTCTATATTCCTAATAGTTGAAAGCTAATATCTAGGTTAAGCAGCTTATAAGGCTTTCTGCGCTATATTAATCTAAGTTTTAATATAAAAACAAGCTTCTATTCTTTATTTATTTATAGTAGGTATAAGTTATTAGTTAGAATAAATATTTATTATAATCTCTCTATATATATATTAAGTACCTATCGTAATATAGATAAGACTAGCTTAAGCTTTAGAGACTTCCTACATTACTAATATCTTTATAGTTAATACAGAGGTGCGCTTCAAAAGTTCATGCCCAAACTGCTAAGCCCCTAGCGAAAAAACGCTAAGCCCAAAGTAGCAGCCACTAGGCCTAATAGAGTAAGGTGATAGTAAAACCCCGGTTTAGACCCCAGGCGCCCCATAATATTGCTTTTTTTCCTACCCAGGGCCTAAGCAAGTTTAACTACTATAATAATAACAAAACTATTACTAAATCACTCGAATTTTGCTATTTTGTTTTCCCCTCAATATAGCGCGTATTACTCCTTATACAAGGGCAGTTATTCTTGGTCTCCGGAGCCGCATTAGCGGTAAATCAAAAGAGGAAGTTGCTAAGGCTCTAGGAATTTCAAAGCGTACAGTTAATAATATCCTCAAGCGCGCCCGGGCTGCAGGCTTTAACCCCAACGCGCCTACTCTTACGATCCTTCCCCAGTTTATCAAAGACGCGCCTCATACTAGGCGACCAATAAAATAAAACAATAAAATAACTATACTTATGCTCCATAAGGTCTGCTACAACTATTATAGGCATAAGAAGAACTATACTAATATTACTAGCAAAATAAGTAATAAGGGGATTAATATCTTAATAATAATAGTATAGCGGATCTTATATAAGGCGGGCTTCTACAAGACTAAACCTATAAGGAAGCCTAGTCTCACTAAAAAGATAAAGTAGGAGCAACTTATATAGTATCTCTACTACTGCTACTAGACCCTTAAGGACTAGATAAGAGTTATTTAGTCTAATAAGACCTCTATTATCCTTAACTACTACTATAGCTGCTACTAGCTATAGCACTAGCCTCATAAAGCTTATTATTACTTGTTATGGTCAGCTATCTGACAGTAGGGTTCTGCTAACAGAAGCTGAGGGATGACGCTAGGTTGACAGTGTGGTCTTGCTATACTGTGTTGCTAAGTGAATCTTGGGGTTCTAGGAGTATGGTAATTAGTTATAGTCCTCACAAGGGGGTCGCAGTATAAGATGAAGCTGAGAGTACCGTTGGGGTAATCACGAAGTTAATTGCTAAAGAGCTATGGAAGTCTGTTCCTAGGAGTCCTAAGTCTATACTATATATAAGTCCCGAATAGTCCCTGGTCCTGCTATTAGGTGATTACCTCTATGCATTAGTAATTGCAATTAGTTAGTAAGACTAACTAATTACTAAGCGCTTCCTTTTACGCTCTACTAATTATTCTTTATCTTATTATTACGTGACTTATACTATAGTTCTTCTATGCTATAGGCATCCCTGGTGTTCCTGTGATCCTATAGTATAAATATCCTGTCCTAGTCGTCTGATGCCTAGGTGGGTTAGTTAGTTATTATCTTTATATAATAGGTTGTAATATTAGGTCTCCCTCTTAAAGGTCTTATCCTTAAGGCCTAATATAAGTAGGTTGTTAGTCCCAGGTTGGGGATCTATTAATTGTACTCCCTGGTTTTTCTATAGTGCTGATACTATATTAAGTTACATTTAAAAATCGAATTTATATTCCGCCTCTACTCTTTATTATCGCAATTATGCGCTTTATATTACTGAGTTTGGTATTGTTATTAATATACCTTATTTATATTATTATTTATTGGGGAAGTATTATAAGCTTCTCCCCGGAGGTGAAGTTTGTGGTGAGTATACTTACTTGGGGCGTTTATGTGATGTGGCGGCTGATGCGGTTTGCGCTTATATATATTATTACTATACTGGTGTTTATTGTTTTGCTGATTTATTCTCTAGTTAATTAATTACTAGATGAGGCGGCTTATTTAGAGAATACTGAAGTAGTGGAGGAGGAGGTGTTGCGTAAAAAGGCTGCTACTTTATGTGCTGCGTAGGCTGAGTTAGATGAGTCTATGGTGCGGCTGGATTATTTGAGAAAGCAAAAAAGGATAGTGTTTTATAAAGGTTATGAAGTTACTGAGGAGGAACTAATAGCTTCTCCCGTGCTGGAGGCTTAGTCTATAGGTAGTTTTAGTGTAGTTAATTTAGATGCAGTCTTAGGGGATTAGAATCTTAGTACTCTGAACTTTCTATTAGGTGAGGCGTCCTAGTTTATTAATATCCCTAATCATATAAATAGGTTAGCGTCTTATAGTTAGTTTTATTATGTTGGTCTAACTATAGGATGGGGTTAAATAAACTGGGTCTTGTCTTCGCGCGTCCTCTTGGGTGTGGGTGCTATTTGTAGTTCGTTTATTATTTGCTATTCCTAGTATATGTGGAGTTGATCTTATATGTGTTTGAGATTTGTAGCTAGTTCCTATATGTTGTTCTCATGCCTATACCCCTTCTACTTAATGAGGTATTAGGTTTTATTCTTATTTTTAATGTGGTTAATAATTTGTTTAATCTCATATTCTAGTTTATTTGATTCTATGATAATGAGGTTGTTTGTTTGTGATCCTTATAGTGCTAGTTTGAGAAGTGAAATATAAAAGATTAGATAGTACTTTATAGTATCTAGTAGTGAGAGTTTATAGCTAACGTCTAATAGTTTTTTATTGATTTAAAATAGTCTAAGTTTTTTGTAGTCTAATTTGTTGCTTGGTTGTTTGGTTTTGATGTTTCGTTAGGTGAGGTAGATACTATCTCCCTCCTTTAGAGTTGGTCCCTTAACTCTTTTCTTGTTGGCGTATTTATGTATTTGTTTGCGTATGAATTTGAGGTCTTTGGGGAGTTCTTATTGAATTTCTCGAATTTTCTTAATATCTACTATAGCTTTAAGTGCTGCTAGGCCCTATTGTAGTTCTCTATATGTGGTGAGGTTGAATCTGTAGTTAAGATAGAATAGTGATTCTTTTATACTTTCTCCTATTGCACTATTATAGGCAAATTAGGCTATTAGTAGTAGTAATATCTAATTATTTTATTTATAATTAATATAATAATATAAGTAGATCTTAAGGATTTAGTTAATTTGTTTAGTTTATCTATTAGTTTGCGGGTGAAAAGCGGTTGAGAGTTTATAATTAGATCCAAGCTGCGAGATCAGGGATCTCTAGAACTTTAAAGTAAACAGTTTGTCTCTATCTGACATAATTTCTATTAGTATACTGTATTAGCTAATAATAGTTTTTAGAAATATATAACTAAGGTCTTCTATAGTGCTTAATTCTATATATAGGATGA
>JAXCEF010000226.1:0-86789 GCA_037178605.1 Colletotrichum euphorbiae
AAGTTCGACGGCGGTTGGCTTCGTGTTGGAGGCATCTTGCCTCACCTGGTGGGCAGCACGATCGACGTCCTGCGGGAGGGTCGTCTTGTTTTCTTCTGTTCTTCACTTCCGCTTTCGAGCTGCGTAATGTGAAAGATAAGGGGTGATGCCGGTGAGGAACGGGGAAGCGTCTGGCACATGCCATAGCTTCCAGAAGTGTGGGATGGCGCGACGGAAGCCAAGGCTTTATGGCTTCTGACACTCATGGACGGCACGTTTTTGCCATGCATTGACGGCAGCCACTGACCCGGGATACGGGAGCGGTTTCTTTGAAGGAGATGAGCTGCCGTCGGGAAAATCTCGCTTGGCACCGATTCGGGTCGGAATGGATGTCGCGGGCTGTGCCAGTGTCTGGGCGGTGTAAAGGTATCTGACAGGTCGCTTTGGAAGGCTTGGGTAAAGGACCGGTCTGTGTAAGAGCGCAACTCATCATAGCGTGATGATCGGTGGTGATATACGGGGTTTATTTACATTCTATCTAAGTAAACATTAGGAAACCCAATTATGACAGCGCGTTCCAGCTCTTGGTCGGTGCTGATGATCCTCCTTGCAGCACAGGCGGCTTCGCCCTGAACAACCATCATTTCTCAGGTCTCGTTAGTACATGTGCCCATGAAGACATTTGATCTTTCCCTTTAATGAATCCCGAAATACGCCGTGTGGGTGGTGGTATGCAAGAATCAGCAAATCATACATGACGTTCAATCGTCTTCAGTCTACAAAGGAAAAGCCTTCACCACTGGGGAACAGCGGTGACGGTGTCGTTTCCATCAGGATATTTGTTGGTAGCCCAGTACCCATCGTCGTAGGTTTTCGAGGATGCCGGGGTTGGCGAGGGTGAGATCGTGATGCTGAGGATGCTCGTCAGCAAAGTTGAAGGTAGAGCGGTGGTCGTCTCTTGCACCCAGGTGGTTGGGTAGGCGGTCTCGTAAACCTGGGTTGGCGTGCTAAGGCTGGTGCTACTGGACGAGCTGGAGGTCCAGACGGAGGACGTCGAGGTAGACGAGGTTGAAGAGGTTGTGGTCGAGTTTGCTGGTGGGACTGGAACGGAAGAAGACGGGTTCTGCTCAGCTGCAGATGTGACGGCAATAGACGTCGGGGCAATTGGCGTTGGTATCTCTGTCCAGGGCGGAGGCACAACAATAACAGGAGCGGACGATGCAACGGGTGTTGATGACGTCTCGAGAACACTCGTCTTGAGCGTGCTGGACACAAGGTATGACGTCGCTGATGAGGGCGTAGGCAGAGGAGACTGGTGCGTGTAAGTCGAAGGTGCAGCAGGGACCGTGGAGGGTTCTACGGGCGGCGGAAGCAAGCTGGTGCTGCTGGGCTCGATAGTAGCTGACTGGGTTGTCGTAGAGGATGACGAGAGTGTGGGCGGGGGCTGGCTGGATGAGACTGAAGAGTGCTGCGGAACGGTAGAAGAACCGGTTGGTGGTTGAGGCGCTTGAGATGAGGTTGACGAAGGCGAGGGAACAGTCGATGAGGCCGAGGACGGTACGGGAGTGTCCGAAGCAGATGAAGGTTGAGGAGTAGTAGATGCTGGCGGGGCAGACTGAGATATGCTCACAGGAGCCGATGACTGAGTGGCCTCTGATGAAGGTGAAGATTGCAGAAGATCCGCTGAAGACACTGGCGGTTCGGGGACAACGGTGGTTGACGGAGCAGCAGGCGGTGGTATTGTCGTCGGGGGCAGAGACGTCGGCTCAGGGGCAGGCTTCTCGGTTTGAGTGATGGTGATGGTCGTTGGCCCGTCCCCGCCCACATTCACGATGGGTATAGACGTGGCTGAGGTCGTCTGAACTGCAGACGACTCCTCGGTGACTGTGTGACTAACATGCTCTGTGACCGTCACTTGTACGGGATCTTTTGTGACGGTGAAGATGGGAGGAGCCTCGGTGGTGGGATCTCCATCGACGTTGACGACGGAGTATGACTTTGTTGGTGCTCGAGGATGGAGCAGGAAGTCGAAGACAGGAAAAGCGTTTGCAACTGTGACGAGAGATAGAAGCAGAGGAAGAGAGGCAGAGGGGTGCATCTTGACGACGTAACCAGACTCGACAGCCACTGCTGCTGCTTCTGCGTCCAGTCTGTGGTGCTTTTCTGTTGCTGCTGCTGCTGCTGTGGTGATGCTTCACAGATGGTGGACAGGCGCAGATGGGAGGGCGGGAACAGACAGCAACACGCACGGTGGATGCGGATGTCGAACGATCAAGAAGGATGATCTGTATCTGTATCCGTAGCGTAGGACGAAAAACTGGAGAAGCAGAAGGGAGAGGAAGCAAACATGAGAGCGGGAGCCATTGTGGTTTTACTGCGGATGCAATAGCAAACGCGGATGGCTGGACACTGGTCTGGGTTACGCGCAGGAGGCAAGTCAAAAGGGAAAAAAGCTGGTGATGGGAAAAGATGGTGGTTGGGAACTCCAGCTTCAAGGAGGTTTGGAGCGATCTAGGGGTAACTTGGATGATGGAGGGGTTGTCTGGTTGGCCAGCGGTCTGGAACTCTGATTCGCTTAGCCCTTCGAGGCGGGTGCGGGCTGGCCAATGAGAGGCCCAGAGAGACGGTTCCCAGCCACCGCATTCTTGGTGACTGTTGCAAGTCGGCTGAGAGAATTTCTACCTTAGGCCTTGGAAAGAACTGTGTCACTGCTAATCACAATGGCGTAGGCGTATGCAACGCTGAAACATACAAGGCAAACCATCTTTGAGGGTAATTGCGCAGTTGCGTTGAGGCTGGAGGCGCACCTTGTGAGTCTCCTCGATGTTTTCTGGAGGTATCGGAGGTGGATGACATAAGCTCACGGAGGCGGGAGTTGAAGCCGGGTTTATCTCGGCAAACGCCCGGACACGTCCGGTGGCTGTGCAATGCGACATCTGTGGCTCAGCCCGGGGCTTAGCCCCGCCCTTGTCAGTGGAGCTAGGCGTTCGCCGCCAGGTGAGGCCAACTGTCGATTTAACCTGGTGCTGCTCCATGATCCACTCTTACACGAAAACTCCCGTCCTGCATAAAACATCTTACGTGCATTGGCTGGTCTGAGCGTAGCGTGCATATGTATGGACCACGGACCATTTTGGAGCTTTCATTGCCTTACAATTCAGAAATCCTAGCAAGACGTGATTCGAAGCCATTCAGTTCTCTTCCACTAGATTGACTGACTGACTATCTTATTCGAACATCACAGTCAGCCCTAGTAATCTTCAATTCGGCCGAAACTCTTAGTACGCGTATCTCACCTTATTGTAACTACATAGTACATTCCGGCTGTGCAGGCGCCTCTCCGCCAGATTACGCATGCACCGCTGTGGCGCATCTGCAGGTCGACAGGGTTGGTGGCTCGTGCATCGAACGTCTCTGGTTTGCAGTGGAGCGGCCCAAGGCGCCGAGAGTCTTGGTTTGTCAATGACGTTGGCAAGGTTGGGTCCTTTTTGTGCTGTGCTTGTGCTTGCTATTTCCATAAGGTAAGGTACCTTACGGTTTTTCTGTTCGTGACCGGCGCGTGCCTACTAAGCCACCACTTGGCCGCTCGTCATCAGTCCAATGATGTTGCCCAATGAAGCTTACCTCAAGAACCCACCCCACACAACCGCACACCCCCCACATCCGAACACCCGAATTCAGCGCGTTTTCAGCCGCAGTTTTTGAGCAATGATAACTTCAATTCTAATCTTTACTACGCCACCCACTAAAAAACGGAATTCAAAGCACTAGGATATGAATTAAGTATCCTAATCTTCTTCTAGTATTAGATAATTAATATATAACTTAATAAAATAGTTCCTCTTAGCCTCTATAGCTTTCTAAGCAATTCTAAGCGTTCTATTTAATATCTATAATCTTCTTAATTATTATAAACCTCTTATTTAGCTTCAAGATGACTTTTACTTATTATAATACTTTATATTAATTAACTTGAGCCCAAAGAAACTAAATCTAAGAATATAAGATTATAATTTCTGTATTAGTACTATTAATTACTTCATTTGCCTTGTTAAATATAAGCTAATAGAGAACTAAATCCTAATCCTCGCTATTATAACCTAGCTATTATATTTATTTATATTAATAAAAATGTACTAATTTGCGGGGAGTTAAAAATAATAAATAGTAAAGGAGTTAAGAGTATTTAAGGAAGTTTTAGATCCTATTTCAGCATCTATTATATATTAGTAGGTACTATATAGAGGAGAAACTTATTTATTATTAGCTTCTCTATATTAATAGTCTATACGTTTATTACTTATTATTCCAACTTAATATTTAAGGATATAAATACATTATAGTAAGTATTAAAGTAGTAGTAGAGGAAACTCTGCTTTCTAATTAGAATAGAGGTAAGCTCTAGACTATACTCTATAACCTCTAATATAAAGGATATCTTAAGGAGAGAGAAACTATTACGGGCTATGCCCTATTGCTACGGGCTACGCCACGGTCGCATCAGTAGATTAGCGGACACATCCCGTACTTAAGTGCAGCCAAGCAACAAGTGCATGACTTGTGGTTACGTACCTTTTGTGTGCATTTGGCCCAATTGGTAGTGCCGCTGCGCGCGCGCATGCACTAAAGGCTGAGATGCTATTAGCTGCAGCACTACGCCCCTTTGTGGGGCCCGCCCTTCATAAGAATTTTAATATATTAAGAGGTTATATAATATAGCTAGAGTAAGCTAGTAGATAATATAAATAAATACTCTAATAAGAGTATTTCTATATAAAGTTATTAGATATATAACTTCTATAGCTATTAATAATAAGTAACTACTTAGAATTAAGCTTCTTTATTTTTACTACTATTAATGAAATAAATATCTTCTATAGCTGCTTAAAATGTCGCGATGCAGCACCACAGTACTAGCAGCCCTGCGTGGCTGTGGTGGCGTGCAGCGTGGCTACACGCTTACGTAAGCCACTCTGCTGCCTATTTCACTGCGCCTCGCGCGCAACTATCTCTAAATAAGACAGTTGCCTTCTATAACTCGCCCTTACCCCAACCTGCAGGCTTGTGATAGTTATAAGCCTAGCTCTTCTACTTATAAATACCCCTTTTAACCTCTCTAAGCCTAGGGAAGGGTAAGTAGCTTTCTCTTAAACTTTTTAACCTCTCTTAACTAATTTTCTATATCTTTATTTAATAACCTTTCTAAACCTCTCGCTATTTTATAAACCCCATAATACTCTCGCTATATCTACCTTCTCTATAGAGGCGAAGCTCTAAAGCCTAGCTAATTAGCCTCACTAGTATCTAAACCTATATACCTCCGCGCAGTCTAAAGGCATCTAGAAGTTTATTAACCCTAATAGACTAGACTCTAGTAAGCCCTTAGACGCTCTTAAGCTTACTCTAACTATTTAGGAGTTTATTACTAAGCGCGAGGTATACCTTTAGGCTTAGTACTAAGTAGACCTTACTAAATATAAGGTATCTAATAAGGCTTCTATTACTTCTACTACTAAAGGAGGCTCTTAAATGCTTCTAATTATAGAGAGTAATAATAATATTAAGCCCTCTCTCTCTTACTAACTTTAGGAGAGCTCTTAAAAAGCCCCCCTTACTACTACTCTAGGAGGTAGGGCGCTTATAAAGCTAACTCCACTAGGCTCTATAATATAAGCTAATATCTAAGAGGAGTTAAGTAATACTCTTAAATTCTATTCTACTAATAATATAATCCTCACCTTATAGGTTATATTATATTAAGCTCTTTAGGGGGTTATTTTCTAAATAGTTAATTTAATCTACTTTAAGAGCGTGGGAATTAAGCTAAATACCCTAGATAAGTCTTAGCTAAACCTTTAGAACCTTATTTACTATCTTAAGTAGTACTTAGGCCGCTTTAATAAGGGTATTAAGAAATAGATATATTATAATTATAAGGAGATTCTAAAGTATACTAAGTATATAATAAGGCTATTTAAGTAGTTTAAGGAGTAGTATTATCTCTATAGTCTTACTAAGAGTTAGTAAATCCCTAAGGCGTAGGGGAGTAATAATAAGCGCCTATTCCTTAAAGCTATCTATTACTATATTACTCCTACTTAAGCCTAATATTAGCTAGACCTTATTATATAAGTAGATAAGATTAGTATACTAAGTCTTATAGTTAAGTAGCTTAATATTATTCTCTCTACTAAGATCTATAGTAAACTAACTAATACCCTAAGCTATAGTAGGAGCTATAGTAAGGCTCTAGGCGAATATATAACTCTTATAGGCTGCTCTAATAATTAGGACCTACTTAAGTCTGCTTCTATTACTACCTCCTCCTTCTTTATAAGCTCACTAAGTAAGATACCTACTTATCCTTATAGGCGCTACTACTACTAATCTCTATACTATTACTTATATATCTAATAAGCCTTTATAAATACTCTAATAGAGCAGGCTAAGGACTATAAGATAACGAAGGATGAGGCTTAGTATATATAGGAAATAGCAATATCACTCTAGTAGGCCTACCTCTATATTAGTCTCTAGAAGGTGGGGTAAATTATAAAGGAGTCTTAAAGGACTAGATAGCTCCCCTCTAACTGAGGTAGGCGCAGTAGTTAAGCTAAGCGTAGTAGATATAGTAGCTCTAACTCTAGAGGCTACTAGCTACCTAGTAATATCTCCTACTATATTATTAATTATAGCCTATTACGAATAATGAGAGTGAGATGGTAGAAACTTATTTAGCTATATTTACCTTTTTTAAAGGCCCTTATATTCTCTCTTAGAGTATTATCTTTAATAACTATAGTGCTCTTTATATTATTAATAATAAGAGGAAGCTAGTAGCTAGGTCCTTTATTCGCTCTTAGAATAATAAGGTAATTAAGGCTAGTAGTATAAGCATGCCTATTCTAAGTAGGAGCACCTAGTATATCCTAGATACTATTAAGAATACTACTATAGGCTAGAAGAGCGCCCTAATACTAGATAATATTACTATTATTAAGAATATATATATTAATATTATCTCTAAGGCGCTCCTCTATAAAGCTAGTATTTAGTATAGTAGCTATAACTATACTTTATAGTATAGGAAGCCTAGTAAATCTACTTATATTAAGTAGCTTATTTATAAGAGTAACATAGTGTTCTTCTAATATAACTCTATTACTACTTACTTACTTTATCCAAAGATCCCTATAAGCTCTGCTAGTATTATAGCCCTATCTAATAATAAGAGGCCTGCGCGGCTATTATATAACTGCGCGGCTAAAAGAACTAATGACGCTTATATTTAGTATCTTTACTCTAGATACCTAGGTTAGGCTGCTTATAAGCGCCTAGTCTATAATATTAGAGGGGTGCGAATTAAGGCCCCCTTATATATCTAATGTGAATACTGCGCTTAAGTATATACTACTTAGGTTATCTCGCGCAGTCTATTAGAAGGCAAAGCCCCCTAGTCCTACTATAGAATAGCATAGGATCTTTTTAATTACTAGAAGCTTAGCGGACTATACGCCTAGATGCTCCTTATTAAGGATAAGTATAGCGGAAGGCTCTTTGGGATCCCTTTAGTCTCTAAAGAGCATAATGAGGTGTTTGGAGCACTTTTTATATTTGAATATTAGGTGTGAAAATAAAGAGGCCTAAATATCTGCAAAATCCATTATGATATTGAGCGCGCTGTGATTGCTATCCTAGGCTTTACGCGCTATAAACAATAGATAGAAGAATAAGGTATTAATATAGAACTCCTACTAGTAAATATAAAGGAGCCTATAGGAGGAGGCGAGCGCGCAGGCGGCGAGGTTATTTCAAAAGCCCTAGCTATATTAAAAGGAGCTTACCTGCTAATCTACTTTATATTAGAGGCCTAAAGAGTATCTATTAGTATATATAATATCAGCTCGCGCGCTGGAAATAACTAGTAAAGCCCTATTTAAAAGGAACTTAAGTGGTTTTAATCATACTTCTAATAGTAGCAGTTAGACCTCGCGCTTTTAAGATACCGGGACCTTCGCCTATATTAAGGAGGGCTCTACGCCTATAGCTATAGAGCTTACTTACTAGAGGGAGCATAAAAGAGAGGTATTAGGAGATACTATTATAAGGTTAACTCTAGGGCCTATCTTAGATACCTCCTAGGATATATGCCTGAAATATATAACCTCTATAGAATCGAGGTTCCTACGCTTAACTAAGTTATTATTACGCGCAATATATGCTTTAATAAGATGAAATTCTACTCTCTAGACGATGCGTTAGACGCTCTAGACGTCTAGAGCGCTTAGGAAATTATTAATAAGGTTAAAATACCTATTAAATTAGCTAATACGGTCCTCAAGACCTTAGGGGTACTTAATAAAGCTACTAGTAACCTTATAATAAATAATACCCCTAGAGAGCTATTTAGGCCCTCTATACTAGCTGCTTCCCTTCTAGAAGCGCCTCACACTACTACTACAAAGCTATAAGGCCTACTAGCTAATATATAGAGAGAGTTACTAATACCTAAATAATCTCCTGAACTTAATAGCATACTGGGAATAGGATTAGGCATTGGGATAATTATATCTCCCCACCTCTATAGCTATAGATATACTTAAAGCAGCCTAGCTACCTATTTTAAACGCTTGAGAACTAGCTACCTAAGCGCCTAGCGAGTATAGCTTAATAAATACTAGAAGAGCTTCTCCCTTAATAGCTGAAATAATACTTGCCTATTATCTATACTAATAATAAGACTATAGGCTCCCTATATAATAGAGTACTTAAGAGAGACGCCTAAGAGCCCTTATAACTATATATCTAGAAGATAGCTTAAGCTTACTAGATAATAACTACTAGTAAGTCTTTTTTATAACCTTTCTGCCTAATTAATAGAAAGCTATTGCTGAAAGCACTCTTAGCTATAAGACTCTCCACTCCACGGTTTCTGCGCGCCTCTAGAATAACTTAGAGATGCGCCCCAGCGCTAAGCAGAAGACTACATACTTTATGGGGACCTAATAAAGCCCCCAAAAAACTACTTTGAGGTTAGTAAGCTTAAGGAGCTACTATAAGGTATATTCTAAGCTACTATAGAGAAGGAGATTACTAAACTTACTATAATAAGTACCTAATATATTATTAACTAAGCTGAGGTATCTTTAAACCCTCTATCTTTAAAGTAGGTATACTCCTATAAATTCTATGGTAATCGCCTTAACTCCTATAAAGCGCGTATCTGCGTGAGAGGAGATATATAAGATACCTCCTCTCTTAGTTCTACTTATACTGCCACGCTTGCAGCGCAAAGCCTGCGCGTAGTAATAGCAATTATAGCCTAGTTTAACTATAAAATCCTATAATATAATATTATAAATGCCTTCTTAAATGTAGATATTAACCTAAAGAGAGAGCTAGTTACTTACTACCTCCCGGATAGCTTTAAATAATAAGGGAAGCTTATTAAGCTTAATAAGGCCCTATATAGCCTCAAGGATATACTTCTCCTGTAGTATAAGGAGTTTTCTTTAACTCTATATAAGCTCAGGCTCTCCCTATATAATAAAGAGCCCTACTTATTTTAAGATAAGTATTATAGAGTCCTTATTCTATTCTATATTAATAACTTCCTTATTCTTTTTTACTGCGACTATAAGAAATAAGCTTAAGAGCTTATTAGAGCTATTAAGAAGTTATATAAAATTTGCCGACTAGGCCCTATTAAATAGTATCTCAGGCTGCGCGTTATATATAACTAAGCAGCTAAAAGAATTTATTTAGTCTATAATTAGTATATTCATACTATTGCTAAGCGCTTTAAACTCCGCAGTAGTATTTACTCTACTACTCTACTACGTTTTACTAAACTTACTAAAAATAAAGGTAAGGCTATATTTATATAAGTTAAGGAGTACTAGTTGCTTATTAGGAGTATTCTAAATACTACAATAATAGTATAGCTAGATATAGCCTTTGCTATAGCCTAACTTTCCCGCTTCCTTATGAATCTCAGCGCGCAGCACTTCGCTATAGCAAGGCAGTATATCTAATATTTCTACGCTACCTACTACCTCATAATATACTATAGTAGCTCTAGGGGTAATAAGAAGGAGACTCCGCTGCTTATTGCTAGTAATACCTCTTTTGCTAATAATAATAAGACTTATATATCCTCCTAAGGCTTCATAATAATACTCTTTAGAGGCGTAATTTAATAGAAAGTAGCTTGCTAAGCGACTATAATAATATCTATAATAGAAGCAGAGCTCCTAAGTCTTAAATATATAGCTAAAGAGACTATAGTACTTTAGAGGCTATACTATAATGTCGCTCTAGAACTTAGGGATATTTGGAAGGTTTATTATATTAATCAGCAAACTATCTAACTAGTAGTTAGAGAGGGAGAGAGAATCTTAATCTATTTATAGGATACTAATATTTAAAATATATAGCTTTGCTAAGAGCATATAAAGGGCACCTTTAGGGTGCTATATATAGTTATAGGCTAGATACTAGTAGATAGACTTACTAAGAACCTCTCTTAGGCAAAATTTAAATACTTCTGAGCGCTACTAAACCTTATAGATACTTAGTATATTATTACCTAAATAGAAAAGAAGGTTTAAAGGGTAGAGATAAGCTCTATTTAGCTGAAAGGCTAGTAGATATTATTTATAGGGCTATAGCCCCCTCTATAAAGTAGTTCTTATAGGTATACTAGCCTATTAATCTACCTCTTAAATACTAAAAACAAAGGGTATTAATACCTATAGGCATATCTTTAATAATAGGAGCTCTCCTCCGCATAGATAGCTGCAATAAGGCGGTTAATTAAGGGCTTAGTAGCGCTAGTAAGTATATTAAAGATAACTAAAGGGCTTACTAAATAAGAATGCGCGCTAGTAATAGTACTGCTAGGCAGCATAATAGAGACCTACTAAAAAGAGCTACTAAAAAGCGACTCTCTAATAATAAGCTTAGGTTATATAATGCTACTAGTAGGTATTATGGGAGCCTTAGAGTACTGCGAAGAGCTAGCTAAAGCTAACCCTCTAATAGCGCCCTCTGGGCTTATAATAATAACCTCCTTGCTCTTTCCCTTCTCTTCTTATTCCACCTCCTCTACCCCCTCCTACTCGCCCTCTAGCTCCTCTAGCTTTTTCTCCTTCTCTAAGATAGCATAAAGAGTATAGTAATAGAAGGTAAGTCCCTAATTAGTATTATTAGCTTTATTCTAAATACCTAGATATACTCCTGCTTCTACTAGTATATTTATAACTTAGTTATTCTTATTATATATCTTATAGTATAGCTAGTAAGGCTTAATAGTAATAGTAAGTAGGGGCTTATAGCTTTAGCTATATAAGTAATAACAGTAGTACTTATAAGTACTGCAGAAGTAGCAACTAGAGCTCTTGCCTGCAAGTAGCGAGCAGCTATAACTATAGTAAGGAGGGTCTATAAGGTCCCTAGCTCCCTCTAGAATAGGGGAGGTAGCGTGGGGCCTCTGCTAAGGCGTTAGAGGGGTTTTAGTATACCGCTGCTTCTTCTAGGGGCTAGCGGGCTCCTCAACTAGCAATAATATTATTAGTAGTATTTAAGATAGTAGGGTAAGTAGCAACTTACTCTCCTCTTTTTCCTCCTCCTCCTCTACCTGCTGCTCCGCATTGATAGCAAGCTGCGCGTTAAGTGCGGCTTGCTGCTTAGTAAGAGCAGCTAGCTGCTCTTTCTCCGCCTTATTAGTAGCTTTAGTCGCTTGCGCCTTAGCGATGTGGGCGTGAAGCTCCTCCTTAGTCTCTTTATGCTTTGGGGCCATTATTGATAATATTGTGATGATATATTATTAGTACTATAATAAGAAGATAAGTATATATACTAACTAATAAAGCGCGCGATGGATTTTGAGCGCGCAGAAAAATCGACTTATAGTTATTTATATATAGTGTTCTAAGCAGAAAAAGAGCGAAAGTCTAAAGGCTGTGCGCAACAAAGGGATATTTATACTTACGCCTTGAGGCTGCCTTTTTAGGTAGTTAGCCGCCCTCTATAGTAGTTAACTATTATTTATAATAGTTAGCTACTATTCTGCTACTCTTTTATACCTATATTATTATTAGCTAAGTTATATAATAGTAGTTATAAACGCTACAAACGTCCTAAGGGATATTAAGGGGTTATTTTTTGTTTGTTTTGCGCCTTTGGGGCCGTTTTGAATACAGTTATTTTGTTTTTATATATATTTAAAAATAGTTATAGCTGCGCGCGGAGCGTTGTGAGAATATGATAGCATCTGCAGGCGCGGCTGGGGGGTATGTCGCGATGCGGCACTATAGTACTAGCAGCCCTGCGTGGCTCTGCCGCAGCCCTGCGTGGCTGTGGTGGCGTGTAGCGTGGCTATATGCTTATGTAAGCTACTCTGCTGCCTATTTCACTGCGCCTCGCGCGCAACTATCTCTGAATAAGATAGTTGCCTTCTATAACTCGCCCTTACCCCGACCTGCAGGCTCGTGATATAGAACTAGTTATATTCAAGGTCTAGCTACTTATTAAAGCTATAAACTTCTATATTATAAACTTCTTTATCTTCTCTTAGAACTATTACTACTAAACTATCTTTCTTATAAGGATTATAAGAGGGGAGATACCTTAGCTAGCTACTAAGATATACTTAACTATTATAGTTTATAAATATTAATAGAGTTCTAAGTAACAATAGATTTAATCTTAGAGTTCCCTAATATATAATAGTTCCTATTACTCTCCTTAGTTAATATAGTCTTATTTATATTATATTATAGAGAGTAAGGGATCTTCTTTACCTTAGAGATATCTATAATCTTAAAGAAATTCTTAAGTATATTAATAACTATATCTTTTACTTACTCAGAGCTAATAGATCTTATTATCAAAGTCTAAATAGCTAGATTTTAATATAAGAAGCTCTTAATCTACTTCTTATTAAGTAAATAAGTATTATTATTAGTATAGTAGATATAACTTATAAGATTATAAAGCTAATAATAGGTAGGTATAAGGCCTAGCCCGCCTTAAATAAGAGCCCACAATATAAGAGACTTCTCCTAATATAGAGAGAGCCTCTAAAAGTCCTCTTCTAACTCCATCTTTAATACAGCGCTAAGTATGCAATCACAGAGAGTCGACATGAGTATACCCTATATGCAACTTATAGGGCGGAGGTCTATACTATCCAGCATAGCTTCTTTAGCCTTTTATAGGTGAAACTTAGTGTAAGTAGGTATTTTGAATATAGTGGGATTTTCAAAAGAGTTTTTTTGAATGTGGTGGTGGGATAAACGCGTGCGGCGATAATTGGTGTGGTGTTGAGAAGGGGAACAACGCGTCGAATTCGGGTGTTCGGATGTGGGGGGTGTGCGGTTGTGTGGGGTGGGTTCTTACGGGTCCTACGACCCGAGCTCACGGCGTTTAAGGAACGTCTTCCATGGTCTCATCCCAGTAAGGCGTCGTTCTATACCTGAGGTTAAGTTAGTTTGCTGGATCTCTCTTCTACTTCAGTATTGCGCATCGCAGCTGGTCCAACCGGTGAAGTAACGTTCCAAGACGCAATTCTTCACAGCCACGCCGGGTCCGTCACCTTCTTTAGCCCAGACCGCATCCTTCTGCAGACGGACGAAGACGACTAAGACCAGGATCCTTTTTGAATGAACTTTTTGAATAAAAAGCTGCACAGTCCTCCAAAAGCTTGCCTAGCCGTACTCCCGATTCCTCTCACATTCTATTCCACCAAAAACTGCCAATACCTTAGCATTCAGTGCCCTGCAGTCAGCACATCTCTACCCCGCCCTACGTGACGCAACTCTCACGACTTTACTTACCGATTCTCCCGACATCACCAGTCCAGACTTCGATAACCTCGCGCGTCGCATCCTACGACTGATGTCGTATCCAGGCCAACACGGCTACGGCGCCCGTAAGTCGCGCTTCACTGCAGCTCTCTCTAGCGTTCTTCTAACCAGATCAGAGCCCCACGGCCAGGGCTACGGCCAATACCCTCCTCCTCCTCCTCCCCAGGGTGGCTACGGCGCCTATCCTCCTCAGGGAGGTCAGTATCCCCCGTCGCAACAGGGCGGCTACTACCAACAACCGCCTCCCGGCCAATATCCTCCCCAAGGTGGCCACTACCCTCCACCGCAAGGCCCTCCGCAGGGCTACGGCGCACCACCCGGCGGATACCCTCCTCAAGGCGGCGGCGGCGGCTACGGCGCGCCTCCTCCGATCCCCCCGTCGCCCTACGGTCATTCCCCAGCCCCCGGCGGTTACGGCGCACCCGTTGGTCCGCCACCTCAGCAGTATGGCGCGCCTCCTCCGCAGAACTACGGACCCCCGACGCCGGCATCTATGGGCTACGGCCCGCCACAGATCATCAACTGGGATGGCTCACCCGATGCTGGGGCCGCGCGCAGTGCTATGAAGGGCTTCGGCACAGACGAGAAGGCGCTCATTCGCTGTCTCGCGACCAAGGATCCCCTTCAGATCGACGCCATCAAGGCTGCTTACAACAGGAACTTCAAGCGGGACTTAGAACAGGATATCAAGAAGGAGACAAGCAGCTGGTTCGGCAAGGGGATGTTGTCCGTCGCGCGCGGTCCCTTGAGGTCTGACATTTACAACCTGTTCGAGGCGATGGACGGCATGGGTACCAAGGAGAGCGTTCTGAACGACGTCCTCCTCGGACGCTCGAACGCCGATATGCAGGCGATCAAGAGCGCATACCAGCAGACCTTCAGGCGCCGCCTGGAAGACGACGTCAAGGGCGACTTGAGCATGAAGACGGAGAGGCATTTCCTCATCGTGCTCGGCGCAAACCGAGCGGAGGACTCCGCACCGGTGATCCCCCAGCAGGTTGACCAGGACGTCATGGACCTTTACAAGGCCACCGAGGGCAAGGTCGGCACTGACGAGATGCTTGTTTGCAGCATCCTCAGCACGCGCAACGACAACCAGATTCGCGCCATCAACCTGGCGTACGAGCAAAAGTTCAGGAGGAAGTTGGAAGATGTCATCAAGAAGGTCAGTCACTCTCAAACTCCCATGCTTTTGTTTTTCGCAAGTACCTAATGCTGACCAGGATGAACAGGAATTTTCCGGCCACATGGAGGACGCGCTTCTCTTCCAACTGCGCCACGCCGTCGACAAGTACATGCACGCCGCCAAGCTCCTCGAAGACTCGATGGCCGGTCTCGGCACCAAGGACCACCTCCTCGTCGCCCGTGTCGTGCGCTTCCACTGGGACAAGAACTTCCTGGCCAACGTCAAGGGGGCGTACCAGGCCAAGTACAACCGCAGCCTAGCGAGCAGGATCAAGGGCGAGACGAGCGGCGACTACCAGAGGCTGATGCTGGCGTGCATCGGCGAGCAGATCTAAAGAGTGTGCGTGTGCGCGTACGGAAGACCGGACAAGGCTGGACAATACCCCAGGATTGGATGATTTGTTATGACGCCGTTGGGATGGGCTGGGTTGGCTGGAATAAGGGAGGCCGTCAGGAGGCTGTTGGATGAGTGAGACGCAACTCACAATAGGCTTGTTATGACCAGTATGACTACCAATAGTTATTTCTGTAATGATTCTTCTGGGCTTTGGTCAGACTCCTCTCTCCGTATCGTGCTTGACAGCAGCGCCACAGTTCCGCGATTGTTCTCGGCTCGATGCGGCGACAGTGCTTCCTTTTATCATTCGAAGAGCGCAGCGAGCGTTTGAATAACCGTCTTGCAGCTGCCAAGGTCGAGACCAGATTCACAGCTCCAGATAGACGGTCCTCATCGCAGCCATCGTATGCGCGAGTTCAGGCTATAAGATGTAAGACTTTGGCTGCACTGCCAACAAAATAGATCAATTACTTTGTTGCCTCTGTTGAACGAAGTTAGCTAAAAATAGCTAAAAATACGTATTCATGACTCCAAGCCTGGGCTGCACACTTCCACTCCCATGGACCAAAGCTCTTGATTACGCGCCTTTTGATTGGACGCATCTCAGATCCGCGACACGCCTCCGGAAAGGCCTAATATTGATCCTGATTTACTGCGTATAACTGCGGGCTGTTGCTGCCTCAGGCCATCCACTATAGCTCCTGCCCTTGGAAGGTTATAGACGCCCCACTTCCTATAACTTCAACCTAACGCTAATAATTTTTTTATAATTAGCAGATGGACCCCCCGTCCCTAGTGGCTAAGATTTTTGACTCTCACACAACCGTCAATTGGACCCGTCTTTGCCCGCGCCTGCGCCCCCTCGATGCAACGACGACTGAATCGTCGCGACATCTTCGGCAGCGCTCAACACCACCCAGGACCGCGTCGATCGTCGAACTTCACGCGTCAAACTGTGCCAAGTGAGCTGCGACCCTGTTTCCAGAAGTTGCACGTCGGATTTGTCGACTGACGATTCACAGCGCGTCTCTTTGGTCAACGCCCTGGACTCTTGGGGACCTCGTCACACGTGTCAGTCACGTGCTATCACCATCAGACGACATCAAGAGCTTCAACAACACTTGACTTCAGATCTCTTCCGGAATTCTTGCCATGGCATCATCCATGACAGCTCCGGGCATTCAGAGCCCGCAACCCGAGGGTGGCCATGCTGATCAAAGCACTGATTACTACCCCGGTCTCAAACTGAACGGAAGTGGTAACAGTAACCCAAGCCGTCCAGAAAGTGCAGATTCACCTGCACTTTCCTCAGCAGCTCCCAACGGCCAGCCGGCATCGTCAACTTCTCCTCCTCCTCAGCCAGTCTCAAACACACAAAAGCCACATGCCCCTACGCCGCAGCAAACACCTGTCCCGGTGCCCGTCATACCAGGCCAACAAGCAAACCATGTTCTACCTCCACTGGTCTCGTCGGATATTGGACAACAAACACAAAGCCCATCTCCCGCACCAACGGCAAACAGTGCCTCGGCGCCACCTGCCGGGACTCAGCTGCCACCAGACATTATGAAGACACAGACGTTCTCCACGGACTACACTAAGCTCTGTCAGCTGATGAAGGAATGCGCTCCGGACGCCGTTCGTCGAGCTGTCCGAGACAACTTTGAGAAGTGTATGCTGGGCTCAGCTTACCACATTGCTTTCATCGTATGTGTACCCTCCACTCGACGGCGCATCGCACTTCTTAAGCAAACGAAAGATGCTAATGCTCCATCAGATGAACGTGGTCATGCACCGGGCAGAGAATGGCGTTCTCAGCAGGGCTGTGAGGGATTTTGGTTCCAAGATCGTGGCAGAAGGCAAGGTCGATATAGCGAAATGGTTGAAGACCGAGGACTTGGACGAGATCTCGGATGTTCTCCTCCAAAAAGCGAGCAACCAGTTTCTCGACAAGGCTCTCGTCATGCGTCTGCCTTCGATCGAAGCTCGGCGGCTGGTTAATGCCCTTGCTCGGGCTGAACGGCTAGGCTATGACAAGAACGACATCGTCGAGAACGAGCACGTCATTCCCACGGCAGTCCCTGGTGGACCTCCCGCCGGCGCACCCGCGCTGACCCGAATTGCGCAGCCGAATCCCCCTCCCATGCCGCAGCCGGCGCAAGCTGAGCGAACGCGGTTTGTCAGCCCATATGGACCTCCGCCAAAGCAACCTGAGGACCCGAACCACCTGAAGTGCAATTTCTGTCACCGCGTTTTCGAACGCCTGACCGCATGGTCTCACGTATGTGACACTTTCCATTCAAGAAGCGGCTCTCGCTAACAAGTTCCAGCATGTCAAGAAGAGAGTCTGCATAAGACCTTATGCTACGCTCGGTGCGAGTGGCCATGTTCTCCTGTGCCCTCACTGCGGACAATCATTTGGTGCCCACTATGGTTTGCAGTATCACATGATGAATAAGGTGTGCGGCGACTTTGGGCCCGTCACTAAAGAGGACTGCCAGAATGTTAAAACGATACCCGGCCCGACAGGCTTCAGGAATGAACTCAACAAGCGCCCTACGGGATCCCCTCCAGCTCAGTACTCTGGAAGTAACAACAGTCCAGCGGCATCTCAGATGCCTGTTTCTTCGACGCCGCAGGCACAGTCGCAACCTGCGCCTCAAGCGACGCCGGAGAGTCAAGTAACGCCTGGAGCGACTATTCAATTTGCGGGCATCCAAAAGCCCCCTCTCGGAACCCCTCAGGCGAAGGACATGGCCCACCTCACACAAAGTCAGGTTTACAACCTTCTGCAAGAACTGCGACGGGCCGAGGAAGACTTCAAGGACAAGATTGCTCACGCAAAGGCTAGTGGGCTGGCTGAGGCCGAGGTCGAAAAAAAGTTGCAGAGCTACAGAAACTCGTACGCGTGCAAGCAGAGCACAGTCCGCAAGAAGTATGGTATCAGGCTTCGCGAGCGCCGTGGTCGGGCTGAGATGGATGCCGAGCGCCATCAGATGGGTTATGGAGCTGGTCCTCGTCAGGGAACGCCGGGAGACCATAGAGACAAGCGAGCCCGCCTGAACAACGCTGGAGACTCGGCAGTCACCTCGACCCAGGAGACGACACCTTCGCAACATGCACCGGTTAAGCAAGTGGCAGTCGCTGACATCGGAGGTGGTCTCACCGGATCCAACGCTACGGCTGCCACGGAGGATCCGACGCTGAGCATGTCGCAGCCGCCACGTTCATCGCAGGCGGAGACGTCTCGTCCGTCGTCATTGCGTATCCAGGGCAACCACCGCGTTGAGATACACGTGCCGAGCCCATCTACGAAGAAGATGGTGGCTGACGGTCCGAACGGTGCCTCGAGTGGCAGCTCGCCGTCTAAGCAACAGGGAGCTGGCTTGACGGCGCAAGAACTACTGCGGCAAATGCGCGGAGACGTGCAGGTGATTGACGACAGCAGCAGTTCCGATTCAGACTCAGATTCAGAGTCAGACTCCGACTCGGACTCGGACTCCGGCACGGATGATGGCAACGGCGGCCGAGGAATCAAGTCCGAGCCGCCTGCGTGATTGGGACACAGGCAGCAGGTTGATCACCTTGAATAGTTTGCGAGTCAGCGGCATGGATGTGTTATGGAGCTTTGACTGGTGGCCAGATAGCGGCATTGATTCGGGGGTTTGACGTTTATGCATTACAGAGCGCGGGAAGGTTTTTCCAGATTTATCATCATAAACTTGCTTTACCCATCTTGCAACCTGACGGAGGTTTACGCAGGCGAAGGCCGCAAGGTGGTCCGAACTTTAGCATTGCGATATGACGGGTAGAGGAAAAAAGTAAGAGGCTTTGCGTTGCGCAGGTTGTCTGCATATGATGTGTGTTTGTGTGTGTGTGTGTGTGTGTGTGATCGCCAGTGATGCAGGGTCAGCATAGTGGCGCTCGAGGTTCTGATGCCGCTTCGGATTCTCCCCGGCGCAGCGGCAATAGCTATCGAGATTACAGGACCATGACCGACCGGTTCCGAGTACAGCAGTCCGGTCGGCAAGAGAAGTTTTGGATCTGGACGGACTTGATCTAGGACGAATTGCAGACTTCGATACATGGGAGATTATTATCTAAAATGAAGACTACCAGCCGAGCATGTAAAACCCGAAATAAAACGAAAAATAGAAAGAGGAAGGAAGAAAAAAAAAGAATGAAAGAGAGAAAAGACGGCGTGGTGCAGAGGTCATCATGGGGAAAGCTCCTACATTGAGATGACAGCGTAGGCAGACGTAGTAGTAGCGTGTGAGGCGAGTGCGTTTGTACGCTGCGATCGGACGGGTTGTGAGCAGGGGTAGTTTCAGTGTCAGTTCACGTCAGGTTGTGGCTTGTATCGTCGTCCATCGGGGGGGGGGGGGGGGGGGGGTGCGTCGTTCTGTCCCCGAGGTGTATGGTTATGGAGGGAGGTGGCGAGCCAAGTGACAGAGTTGCATGACGCGAACGGACGTGGAAATGGTTGATGAGCTGGCCGAAGTTATCTGTGAAGGGGGATGAGAAAGTGATTGATGAGAGATGTTTGTGGTTTTTGGACGGCGGATGCGAGTGCGTTGGCAATCCAGTCTGTCTGATCCCTCTTCGCGGGATGTCGATTCCTCCCTCCCTCAATCTCCCCGCCAGAAGGGAACGTCTCCTCGGATGACGAGGTTGGGATGAGTTCCGATTTGCGAAAGGGGGATTTCTGGCGCGCGGGAATGGGATGGAATGGATTGTCTGCGGGATCTGAGATGGGAAATTTATTAAAAAAAAACAAAAAGGTTAAAAAAAGCCCCCGACGGGGGGTGAGCCGTGCGTTTTGCGCTTGCTGCTGCGCGGCAGCGTCAGTGTTCGGCGCGTCAAGCCGAGTTCGTGCACTCATGGACCAAGGTCTGTCGAGAGATTGGAAATGCTTTTCTTTACAGGTCTGACCGTTGGAAAAATGACTACGTAGATTGGGGGGACTGGAATGTATACTGACAACGGTACAGGTACAGTAGAATGAGTTTTGGCGTTGGTGGGATTGTCCAATGTAAAACGCGGGAACGGTCCCTGAGAAATAAGAAGAAAAAGGAATGAGAAGAAGAAAGAGTAGATTGCTTTTGCTGACTCGAGACTCGGGATGCTACGTGAGTGAGGTATCTGTGGCTGAGGTGAGTGAGAGCGCACCTTGAGAGGCGGCGGCGGGTTTTCTTCATGTTGGGTTTTGCTTCTCTTTGAAGACCAGTAGGGCTCACGAGATACGTCCAGATCATTATCGGACATGAAGATTGACATGGGCATGTTTTGTTAAAGTTGTCATTGCCGGGGATTCATTCGCCGGTGTGTCTCAAGTTACCAACTGGCCCAGGAAACAAGAAGAGCAACAAATCGACTGGACGAGACTAGTAGACAGCGGTGAGATAGCCCACGCCCTTGCCCTCGCCTTCGCCCTCCTACGGTGCCATTGGCAACTCACCTTGCCGCCGGAGCGGCGCATCCAATGAAGCGCCGGGTGGAGTGGCGTCACCCCCGGCATCGCGGGAGATTTGCGCATGTCACCTGGGGGGCGAGCCAGAGGTCCCGCAGCCCGCTTGACCGACCCTGCATGAATGCAGCACGCAGTCCTGAAGCGTTTTCGCACTGTCTCCGGGGGGAGAGTGTGGGCAGGTATGGGTACGTACCCAGGCTTCGCGCCTACATACTGGGCCCGAGTGCAGACGCTGCTTTTAGAACCTACAACATGATTATCCCACTCAATACAAACCCTTACATTCGGCACTGTCCACACTCCTCGACCCATAGTGAGAGACGGGGATTTGAGTGAGGTGGATGGTATGTCAACTGGATATCTGCAGGACGTTGTTTCTTCGAACTACCTGCCAAGATTATCATATCGGGAATGTGGTTTAGTGACATATCATTGGGTGGTCTTGATGATGAGGCGCTGCCGTCGTCTGACGCTAAGACCCTTCATGTCTGTGGACACGGGCTTCTATAGTCTGACTAATGAAGTATACTAGGTGAGGTGGGCATTCGAAGCCGTCTCTGTGTCGGTCCACGGGGGAGGGGGGGGGGGGGGGGGGTGGTTCTGTACCTGCATCTGCATCTGCATCTACTGTAGGAACTCACGTCCGGGTGCTGCTGCTGCTACCTCGACGCTTGGGCTTTTCGGCGGCGGCAGCGGCGGCGGCAGCGGCGGCAGAGACTGGGCGGCAGTTACAGGAGGAGAAGATGTAATCTGCACACATGGATAGTGAGGTTACCAGCCGATGAACCACCACCTCTCACCCCAAACCCGCCCGGTGTACCTTTTGTTTTTCTTTTTTCTTCTTTAGCGTTTAGCGTTTCTGTCGATCGACAGAGCTTTTAATGCGGATTGCCGGGCGCCTTTAATAAGTTTGTGGTGTTTCTTGCCGCGGTCTAGACCGCTGAGGGTTCTTTCGTGTCGTTTCTTCTTGTTCCTCTTTGCTTCGTGTTCTTGGAGGACTCTTCCTGATGGTTTCTCGGACGAGAAATCCTTCACCTTCATCTTCATCTCCTTTTTTTTTTTCTGCAGTGAGCGTTGACTCGCGATCCCGAAGATCTTGTAAGCCAGCCCGGCCTGTGTGCTTCACACATACACAAACTACCCACCACCGACCCCGTCATCCCGAGTCGCGAAACAAGACGGGAACGTGACGTATTTCCTAGGTTAGAAACGCGACCGTCCAGGATTTTTCTCTTTTCTCGGTCGTTCAAAACATTGAAGCAAGCCTCTTTCTGGTCCGCACCTCGCACCGGACGGGAAAAGGTGGTTCTAACACACACACACACACACACACACTCAAACACACACAACCCAGAGCCATCGCACCGGACTCCGAACTCGAACACGATTCGAGCGCATCGAGTGTTGCATGAACAATCGAGAAACAACATCAAGCTTTCACCACGACGTTCACAGAAGCAAAGACTGGTTGTAGATCCAAGGGTCTTCCTCATCTTTGACTAGTCAAACCACCGAAGGGGGCACATCACCCGCGGTCAGTCGAGGACATCGACAGATGCGGTGACGAAACGGGACCCCGGACGCTCTCCTCCCAAAAAAGACGAGCGAGATTCATGCGAAGCGGAGCAAGACACCGCACCGAGCAGCAGGTTACACGTGCGAGTGCGATAAGCATAACCAAGGGAATCCTCTCCGGAAGGAGATCCGAAACATCGGACTGAACCACAAAAAAGAAACCACAAAAAAGGTGGGTTGGAAGCGAGACGGCGCGGCGTAACCGTACGGCAGAAACTGTCAGAGGCGAAGAAGGGACGAGCAGACGGCAGCCTGTCATTTGATATTTTTTTTGTGTTTTTCTTGGGTGTGTGTCACACGGTCGTCGGACTGCTTGCCGCGGGCCCGGGAGCAAGACAGTCTGACAGGCCATCAGTTGTTTGTTGGCTCTGGCTCTCAGATTCGTCCCCCCCCCCCCCCCCCCTTCACGGTTCCGGGTTGTTCGGTCTGAAGATTTGGCATTTGCATCTTGCATTGCTGGAGTTTTTCTTTCTTTTCATATTTAATCCAGTCATCTCCGCTGCCAGTTTGCTCTCTGTGAAGGGGACCTGGACAGCAACAAACAAGGAAGTGAAAGAAAAGAAGCGTGTAAGTCGCACGCAACCAAGACTAGAGGCTCGATTGCATTACATCGGGTCGCATTCCCACCACCACCGCCGCTACGACGTTTTCCATTGTCGCACTTACCCAATCAGCGCATTATCGAACAAGCCAACGGGCAAATAATCCCCACACGAAACTTGAAAAAAAAAAACGGGCAGAAGAGGGAAATTAAGAGGTGGCTCTTTAGCGAAGCGAACCCTTTTCGCAAACCAGTTGCTTGATCGACGGCGTCGCCATTGCTGCTCGAATCACAATGTGGGACCGCTATCCGGCGAGGCCACCACCCCTTGGCCCTACCGCCGCTACTAAAACCAACGGACAGGGAAATTCAGGTGCGAGCGGTCGCGAGGGGGCGGGGCAAACCGCTATGACGGGCCTGCAATTAGTGGAAGGAGCTGCGATGGGTCTGGGCAGCAGCGGAGGAGGAGGAGGAGGAAGGAGCCATCAGGCCAGCAGTGCGATTACCACGTCGACCAACACGTCCACCACCACTGCCGCGGCCGCCGCCAACACCAACATTAACGTTCAAAAGAAGTTGACGCCTCCTCCTCAGCTGCGCGAGAGGGGATTCCTCAATGGTCAACAATACCACCAGCCGCACCCGCACCCGCACCTGCAGCCTCGGTCGCAATTACTGACCGTCTCGTCGTTGCCGTCCCAGTCAGGACTTTTACAGCAGCCACATCAGCAGCGTTCGTATTCGCAGCTGCAGCACCACCTCAACAGCCAACGCGAGCACCAGCTGCAGCAAGCAGAAGGCGGGGGACACAATCAGACGCAGACGCAGACGCAGACGCAGACGCAGCATTTCCGGCTGCATCTGAGAGGAGGACCGCCGCCGCAGGGAGAACGAGAGAGAGAGAGAGAAAGAGAAAGAGAAAGAGAAAGAGAAAGAGAAGGACAAGGACAGCAGCTCGGAAGAGGAGGATTCGTGAGGAACAACTTTCCCTACACGAACTCGCCCTACACCAACTCGAACCGCAATCCTGCCGCGTCTGCGCCTGCAGTGAGCTCGACGAGCACCCTTCACCACCAGAACAACTGGCCCGACAACTTCAAGAACCCTGGCGGTGGTCTTGGAATCGAGCATAATTTGCCCTCGTCCACGATATCGCCAAAGGACAGATCCAAGCGTGGTGCCGAGAGAATCCAGAGCCCTCAAGAGTAGGTTTTTTTTTTTTTTTTGTAACTTTTTTCCCCTTTTGGTGGTGGCGCGGTTGCAATGTCGGAGATGTCGAGAAGTGCGAGAAGACGCGTCGACCACGACACGACGCGACACTCATTCTCACGCCATGACGACGGCAAGCACCTTCTTGAACTTCAGCTACCTAGGTCATGCCTTCCTTGCTGCAGCTCAAGGCTTTCCCCCACCTTTATTCGCGGGCCTTCCTAAGCTCATGCTTAAGCTCAAACCATATCGACCATCACAACGCGGCAGCCAGTCGTTCTCCGAAAACGACATGACCAACCGAGGCGACCCTGTCAGACCACCTTGGCCGTCCATGGCCAACGCTACCTCGTCGTCGCGCCTCCTTCTCGCGCATCGTGATTTCACCCGCAGCCTCAACGACATCAACACATCGCTCCCTCTTCTTCCTGCATTCTTGCATCTCTCCAAGCAGCCTTAGCTAACGTTTCCCGCTCCAGCACCCTCGAAGATCTCCTTCCTCCTCCGAGTCTCCAGTCAACTTCCTGGCGACCTACTTCCTCCATATACTCGCTCAAACGCGATTCCTACGCCTCCCCCGTTACTCCCAATTTCCCAAACGTGGCTGCCCGCAATACCTATACCTCCGCGGTGGCGGACGTTTCTCCCCCGAGCTCTCCTGAACTGGACGCTCAGAGGAACGGGTGAGTCAAAGTCCTTCGTCCGACACATCCTTGATACATCTGTTTCTCAGCCACGTGGTTATGGACCCTTTCTTTTCTTTTTCTTTTTTTCTTTTGTGGATAGTGAATCAGCGCCACATCACGCCGGGACTAACCATGTGTCTCTTCTTCAGGAATCCCATACAGCATCGCAGTGTCTCGCCTATCCAAGATTCGCCCAACATGTCGCAACTCGCTCTCGAAGACCAGCATTCAGGCCAGAATGGCACGCCTCCATCGAAAAGCAATATCCCCATGATGCGTCGCGAGCGCAGAAAGAACCAGGACGCCGCGGCTCACGCGCTCCGGGAAACCAAATCCCAGCAGCGTCTGCGGATCCAGCGCGAGACCAAGTGGGACGACATGACGGGCGAACCCACGTCCCTCGACACGGGCCGTGCGGGACAGGTTAGACCACAGGAGTACGCCCAAGAATACGCCCAAGGCCTGCGTGAATCCTCGCCATTTGGGAAGTCGCCAGCCGCTATGAAGGCCATGCAGAATGCACCACATTCACAGCAATCTTTTGGTGATCGCCTGCGCAGGTCACAGCCCGTCGGAGGGAAGCAAGACCAGGAGGCATCTGCCATCGCTGCTGCTGCTGCACCGGACACCCTCGGCGAGCGCCCGCCTTGGCGCGGGGCAAGTGGGCTGCGCGGTGCAAGTGGGCGAACGGCCATCGTTAGTCCCGTCCGTGACACGGCGCCCAAGGAACCTCTCAGCATCCCGCGCAAGAGCAGCAAGCGCACTGCTGTTGGGCCGAGGCTGCCCATCGCCGGCCTCTCTTCACCACTGTCCCCTGTCAGCCCCTCTGGATCTGAAACGACATCGCGAACAAAGACGCCCACCATCAGAACTGTGCTCAACGCACCCCGGCAGCTGATTTCGTCGCCCTCGCTATCTGCCTCTCCATCTCCGTCCCCAGACGCCTTAACTCGAACCCCTCCGCCCGCTCAGTCCTCCTATCCCAGCCCGCCTAACTCGGGCAGCGCTGGCGTACAATCCCCCGTGCATGCGACGCCCGAGGCCTCTACCGATGCGCCTGTCAAGACAAGAAAACCTGTATTCCTGCCGGGCCTCCCCGCTTCCCCTAACGCACATCTCGGTCATGACAAAGCTGTTCGACGAAAGCCTCCTCCTGCCAACTCGCAAGCTCTGCATGCACCGCAGCCGTCGTACTCGTCAAGCGTCTATTCCGAGGCTATCGTCCACGCCCCTGGTGCCCCTCAGCGATCGCCGCCACGCGTGCCGAGATCACAGGGTGAAGCCCTCAAGGCCAATGAGCCGTGGAATCAGCCCCCGTCAAAGTTCAGTGTCACCACCTACGCGACTACTGCCGCAGACACCCCTAGTCAATCGAAGGACACGGCGGCTCCGCCAGTTCCTGCATTGCCTTCACCACAGCAAGCTGAGGGTGTAATGAGCCGGAAGCGTCCACCTGTCCTTGGCCACACGCCCAAAGCCGTCAACGCAGACCAGCCGTTCATCATTTCCATGTCCTCACCTTACTTGTCATCCACTTTTCCCGAGAACACAACGACTTTGCCAGCACGATCTGAACTACCAAGCCAGAAGCACCCGCTGCCTCGAGCTAGCAATTCGAGTATGTATAGCACCTCCAGTCGACCCGACTCGGCTTGGACCACTAGCAAGGCCTTGCCGCCGCCGCCGACCGAGATCTCCATGGCCAATGATCGCGTCGGCTTTTTGAATGCACGCCTCGAATCACTCTGCAACCGCCGCATCAACATCAATCAGGCCATCAAGCAGATGACGGAGCTGATGCCCACCGACAGCATCTTGGCTAGTGATGCCGTCTTACGAAAGCGCGAAGCAGAGAAGCGCAAGGTCGAGGCCCTCAAGGCCGAGTTGGCCGAGGTGCAGCGAGAGGAGTACGAGATAGGCCTCAAGCTTCACCGCGCCTACAAGAGAATGGATCGCAACGCCGAGTACGAGCCCACGACGCTCTGGGTGAGGAGGGTTACTGGCTGATCCTAGGCCGTTAACTTCCATTGCTATTTTGGCAGTATTGTTGGCCTTTTCCCACATAATGGCTGTTTGGACGGGAAAGGGCTCGTTGCGGTTGGGGTTGCGAGGTTAGCAGACGCGGAAGCGTTTCAGAGGAGTTTGCGTGCGCAGGTGAAGGCTGGTCTATTTGGTTTGAGCACGGAGTTTGTGGTCCCTTGCCCTGATTTTCCCAGAGCGGCGGTCGGTTGAACGAGTAAGGTTGGTATGACTTGGGTTTCCACCTTGAATCCATACCTGGGGGTTTGTTTCTATTCCTGTGTGTTTGATACCAAGTCACATTCTCCTTTTTTATCCGCTTTGTTTATTAGTCGACACAATTTATCTTGTAGAACAGAATTCTAGGAGACTTTTCCGTCACTCGCAGGCGACCTTCTTTGCGACCCGACGTTTTTGAAACGTTGGCAGTTCGGCAGGCGCGTTCCGCATGAATTTGCCTAGGAGTAATGGGGCTGGTCAGGTCGGAGCTTTTTGGGCGAGCGCTTTTTGGTGTTTATTTGATTTCCACTGGGAGCCGAGGTTTGCTGAACTTTTGGTCGCGTTCACGGCGTGTGGTACTCGTCGAAGGTTTGGTTGGCAGCACCTTGACTACCTTGAATGGTGTTGATGACGAGATGAGAGTTCGAAGGCCAAGTGGTCGCCCAAAGCCAAGGTGCCTGAACCGGTTCTTCGCCGCAGGATCGGGAGAGGAGTGCCTCAGTACCAAACCCCAGGTCGGGATGAACTACCTAGCGTATCTAATGAAGTACCGAGGGTGCGCATGGCCTTTGGTAAGGGGACTATTCATCAGCTTATTGCATTCTTTTGCTTGCCGGGGAGGCCATGTGCCATCGCTCCAACATTCTCTCATCCCCCGTCATGTCCCCCTTGATGTGTCTACGAGAACGAGTGTCTTGAGTACCACCGACATGGTGCCACGGCGGCTGAATCAGCCCCCACGGAACTCTCTCGACGGCTTCTTCTTTTGCCATCATCGGTCTTGTATTTGCTGCCAACGTCCCGGGGAATCGGTATCGTAACGCATCCGCGTGAGGTGTTGTGCATCACGACATGGAAGCTCGTCCACCGACGAAAACCCTTGCCGTTCCTCCCGGGGTTCTCAAGAACGTATTGGACCTGTATGAGAACTTATTCCAGCGAAGAAGGCCTGGGGGCAACGATGTTGTTCCTGCGTTATCCTCGCAACAAAAACGGACTGGCACGTAGCACAGTTGCAACACAAGACTGCGGCGATTGCCTACCCTACGGTATGTCTGATGTCATCGCCCCTAATACGCTCTAGGAGATGCCAGATCGAGATCCTGCGCAGCATCTTGATCTTGATTTTCATCGTCGTTTCGGGAGCACTCTGCGTGGATAAGCCCATAATAGGCTTGAAAGATGAGGTGACTGTGCAACAGAGAGAGCCCCCATGTGAGTTAGAGAGTTTGCTAGCATCAACAGTTAGGCTACGCATCACAAGCTTCGTCCGAGAGGGCTAGCTCACGGGGAGGCGATTGCTTTGGATTACTCCCGATGAAGTTCGAGGAAATAATATGTATATACACTACCACTGAACTGAGAGCTTCTCTGGGGTCGCCTATCTGAGGTAAGAGATGATGTAGACTTCTGCCAGCAAAAGGTCTTGTCTCGCTGTGCTTTGTACTCTTCAAGCAATCCTGGACGGTCAAGTTCGATGTTAAGACAGCCTTCTCAGAGGATGAGGCTGTCACTGGGTGTCAAACATTTACCCTCGTAGAAGTAGAAGAAGTAGGCTTGCATTTGACTCGAATCACGTACCGCTTCTCCTTACTGTACCGTCTTGGGCTTCTTCGGAATATCTCCCCAAGACAGAAACGAAGGATATGTTGTGGCAAAGCGTTGATTTCAGTGTACCTTAGATCTCTCAATTGGCTTCTGCGTAGAATAGTCGAACCCCGTCGACAGAGACGAGGCCAGCAATCATCATGACGCGTGTGGCCCTTCTGTGCAGCTTGACTGTTCTCGTTCACCGAATACTCATACGGGCCGGCGACAACTGTGGATAATGGTGCCACAACGGCTTCGAATCTGTATGGTTGCGGTCGTTCTCTGCGGTGTAAAAGCTCTGACGAGTGTTGCAAATCACAACGAACTTGGCGCGCCCTCCCGTCCGACGGATTACCGGCGAAGTTGTCCTTGTCGGGCGTTCGAGCCGCCCAGTTCTTTGAGCTCTCGCAGCCGCGATCGTCGTGAAACTCTTTGAAGTACCCTGACTGTTGAAACGGCGTTTGCGTAGTAATGGCCACACCAATTCGTGCTATCAATATTCATGGTCCGCAGGCCTCACAGGTACATCGAGGAGAGCATAGGGCCATTCCTCCATCTTGTTCTATCTGTAGCTCTTAGCAAGACAGGCTGCGGGTTCGGCCGAATCGAACGTCATTTGGCAAATATCTGATAACAAATAAACTACTCAAGGCGAAAAGGACTGTCACTGGGACTCGAAAAAAGCATCGGCGTTTTTTCACAAGAATCAACTACATAGGAAGAGATGTGTCGTGAGTTCGAGTTCACTCAAACAGCGGACATACCGAGTCACTTCCCACGGTCTTTGGAGTTCACACAGTAACATGTTTGGGAGGATATTCGAACAGTGGTGATATATCCCGAGCGGTGTTGCGATGCCAGCTCCGAAACCCATCTCACCGGACCACACCCATCATCATAACCTTTTGCTCAAGTCTGGAACCTTTAATAGACGCCCGCAAAATAGCCTCGACCACGAACCCGGGTAGCAGATGGGCTGTTCTTTGAAGAGCCCCGAAATTGACTTTTCACTATCTGCTTGATTCCAGCAGTGCCCAATAAGTAGTTCACTCGCCAAGCGGAAATTTTATTTGCCTTCCACCTACCCATCGCAGAACAGAAGTCTAATCGAGGTCCCAGTCGGAGGCAATTTTCTGGGTAAATAGAGACAAGATCCCCTCTTGGCCCCATTCTCACTCAGCGGAAGCTGGTACCATAACGTGGGCCTCTCAGGACGTCTCGATCACAGCTTCCTAGATTATTTTCACATCCCACGGCCGGCTTGAATCCAGACGATCTCAGCAACGGAGCTTTATCAACCACCACAAGCGGCACAAACCATTCAGGTCTCTCGATCATGGACAACAACCCACTTCTACCGGAACAACTCAACCTTGTCGCGTTCTCCACCTTGGAGCAGCTGCCACTAGATCTTGTCTTTGTGATTTTCGATCATCTAGAAGTGCACGATGAATTTCGTCTCTCGCATGCATCTCCAACCATGCGCCGGGTTGTTCTCAGGAATCACGACAGCTGGTCCGTGAGATATTCAAGCCTTACCCTCCCGGAGAGGCTGAAGTTCAGGACCGGCATCGCATTCCTACTGCCTGCCAAGTGGGCATGCAAGCGCTGTCTGGGACTTCATCGCATCAACGAGTCAGACACACCGACAGCAAGACACTCTTCAACGGCCACTCCGCCGAGCACTTGTCTCTTCGGGATCTCCGAAAGAGTTCAGATTGGCAACCATTGTTTTCATTACTCGCACATTCAGATCGCCTTGAAGCTCGCTCGCTTCAATCGGATCAACGACACCCACCTCGAGAGGCTCATGCTCAGTGTGGGTGTGCCTGTAGTCTCGAATGACGATCGCGTTATAGGACGGCATATGACGAAGCCAAAGATCGTCAAGGGCAGGTTCATCGTCCGGACCAAGATAGACTGCGACCTTGAGATACAGGTACCTCCTTTCCAGTCTCTGAGCACGCTTCTCGACCAAGAGTGCATATGCACGTGCGATGCGTCATCGTCATCCAAATGCACGCTCTTCAGACACAACGGCAGAGAGATCACAGAAGCTGAATTTGTGGAGGTTTTGGAGAACGACCCCCGGCCCGCGGATTGTGAGCTTGCGGGCTGTTGCCCGGACTGCCTCACCGAATTCTCGGTTCGGGTGGCTGGCACAAAATTCAAGATTCACGTGTGGTATGATTTCGGCACGTATGGATCTCCCGACGACTTCCCGTGGAGAACAGACATTATGACAGGAAAGGTAATTCGATGTGTCGGCCGACCCGCGGTACATGTGCCCGGCTCCCTCCAGAGCCTATGGGAGGAGGGAGGATAGCTGACTGGGCTCTCTATTATGGAGGACCGTTCTACGAAGTAGTCGTGATCTTTAAATAATTGAATTATCGAGCATTTATTCAATACATTCTTTGCGAGCGTTATGGGGATTCACGTACTCCTGCCACGTTATCTGAAGAAATGTGAATCTCCGAGCGTGCATCTGCTACCAGCCTGAATGCACGGCGCCTTCATAAGGCTTGAGCTTGATGCCATGCGTCGTGATATCTTCAGAAGACTGCCCACGCAAACGCTACCACCCGCTAAAACCCCTCAACACCAAGTCCTGAGGTTGTTCATTGTTTAGAGAAGTTCAGCAATATGAGCGCCGTCTTCCCATCAAAGCTCGTTATGGTATAAATAAAAAATCTCCTCGCTGTTCTCATGACCTTCAACCATTGCAAGTTGGCTGTAGACGAAAACTTTCTTTTCGTTCCGTCGCAAGTCGAGAATCTGCCGCCAAAAGTTCAAATCACTGTCCTTGTCGGTCTCCTGTTGTTGGATATTCCAGTCCTTGAAGTCGTCGTGTACGCGCATCCACGGCCTCGGCGCCTTGGTGAAACCGCCGTGCTCCTCCGGACTCCATTGCATGGGAAGCCTCCCGTGCTCTCTCGCCTTCAGTCCCATCTCTCTCTCTCTCTCTCACTACGTCGCGCATGTCAGCGTCCGGGCCTCTCTTCTGACGCACGCTGTTGTAGTAGTTCTTTCCCTCGAGGTCGATGTAGTCGTCAATCGTCATTATCGTCCAAGTATGAGGGGCATTGGCCATGCCAATTTCCTGGCCCTGGAGGAGAAAAGCGTGCCAATCAAGGTACTACGATAAATGACAAGCATCTTCTCTGCTGTGTTTCTTTGCTGCGGCAGGTCGAATGCGTAGCGCGCCAGCGAGCGGCCCGATTCGTGATTGGCCGTATATACAGAGTTCCGGCCCTTGCATCTCGGCATCGCCTTCTGCCAGAGGTTCGGTAATGGTCTTGAGTTTGGGACAATCGAAAGTCGTCGCGTTCGTACCTGTGGTTCGGTCCGAAGTCCATGTCCACGATATCTCCCGTGAAGAGCATGTGGAGTTCGTGCCGCTCTCTGGCCACGTAGGAAGCCACACTCTGTCTGACGTCCTTTGAGGCGGTTTCCGGCCGAGTTTTCGGTGGGTGGATTGCAATTCGTCAGTAAGCGCGAGATCTCGCTGTAATTCGTTTGCGCACGCCAATCGCATGATTGTATTGCACAATTATTAGAAGTGTGTCTCAGCAACATCCACCGTAAGACGGTCTCTGCCATGCATATGGCTCACCAACCGAAAGTCATGGAAACCGAGAACCCCGCGTTTTGCGCTGATCAAAGATTCCATTCCGACAAAACGTGGCCCGGACGTGGATGATGCTCCAAGATTCATTCGGGCGGGGAGACATGGACGAGCAGCGAACAGTTGGTTCAACCGCTACTTCCTTGGTTTTAGCCATTGGCGCCGAAGATGCTTCCCTGGCCACATGTACAGTCCGGGAAGACGTGAGGACATATAGCAATACCTCTACTAGGCAAAATAAAATCGATTACAGCGATTAATCGTAGACTAGAGCTGGGTTTTATAAAATGGATGTGACTGCATCCATGCTTGCCCCTCGTAACAAAAAATGTATCCTTGAACATCGCAAGCCTCGAGGTAAATGCAATTATCTTCTATCGATTACGAGAATCAGGACACCTTCGTTCAGTCTCTTGAACGCCTGCCAGTTTCCCACAGACCATTACACACTCTACTAACTGGGCAGATAGTTATTTCGAACATTTCCGCGAAGGGCTGGGGAGGCTATTGATATCTCTCGACGAACGACTTTCTCGACCTCGCGTTCCCCGCGGAGACTGGCGGGATGAAGGTCGTGTTTGCGGAGTTGTATTGGAGGCAACAGCCGTGTGGCGACGACGGGCAAAAAAGCCTCAAAACGCATTTTTATATAAGTTCCAAGGTTCTGCCGGCAGCCTTGAGAAGAGTAAGTCTCATCAACTTGAACCAGTCACAGCCCGTCATACTTCATTGAAGTATTTACAAACTTGAACAAACAATGGACAACAAGCCTGACGAGCTGGCAGTAGCCAAGCGGCCCCCCCGAGAAATCCGTCGATGTAGTCGAAGCCCTTCAAAGCCGTCGCAGATCATGAAGAACTCAATTCCAAGCAACAGTACCGGAGGCTCTGGGCAAAGCTAAAGAAAACCAAGCGCTACGTCTTCTGGGAGTTTGTACACGATGGCCCTCGTCTTTAGTGAGGCTACGACTCCGGTCTTTCAAGCGTCGCCATCGCATTCCCGGAGTTTCTCGAAAGGTCTACGGCGAATACTACGAGGCAGGAGAACAGTTTGTTATCCCAGCTCTGTGGCAGTCTCTGTGCAACACTGCGAGCACCATCGGACAAGTGCTGGGAGCTCTTCTCGCCGGCCAGTTCGCAGACTATACTGGCCGAGAAGCAGTCCTCTGGACCGCTGTGGTGCTCTCTTGGGCGGCATCTTTTGCACTCGTGTTTGCACCTAGTCTCCCGGTGCTCTTTGTCTCTAAGCTTCTGCTGGGACTTTCAGTTGGCTTGTCGACAGCGACGCCTCCTTTCTACGTCACCGAAAACGCAAAACGATCGCGTCCACGCTCGTGTGCCCGCAACTGACGGCCCTCATGCTGTCTTCGGTCTTTCCCTTCTTCATCAACCCGGACCAGCTTAACTGGGGCGGGAAAGTGGTGTTCTTATTCGTCGGAGCCGAGATTTTCAGCCTTTCGCTGCTCTTCTCCTTGCGGCCCGAGACGAGAAACCGGTCGCATCACGACTTTGATTTCCTGTAAGCGCGTGGGATTTCACCAAGGAAGTTCCGCGACTACGTCGTTGACAATGGTGTGCTTGTCGAAAAGACGCGCTTGCGACGGTCGCGAGGGGGAATATTCGCAGAATAACAGGGGAAAGATAGTTGTCGTTCCTGCATGTTTGATAGGATGCGTTATGGAAAACTTTGAAAGCACTAAAGAAGTCTCCCAAAAAATGAAAATAAAAAATGAAAATAAAAAATAAAACCCCCGTGAATGTGACTCGCGAAAGTCGGCGCTATCTCGCAGAAGCAGAAATCAGTCTGCCTTGCGATTATGGGAGCTGAACCTGAAAACCAGCATTCTGCGTTTACATTCGCCTTCGCTTCAGCCATCATTTGTTGCAGGCATCGCTTCCGAAATGTCCCTCCGCTTCGCCTCAAACTCGGGCAGGAGAATTCCATCAAAGGTCCGGCATGCCTGCGCGATACATGTCACTCCCGCAAGATCCGCTGCGACGGATGCCAACCGTACGTCAATTGCCGTGAGGCAGAGGTCGAGTGCTCTTATTGCGCTGTGCACACAAGAATACTGGACCGAAAGGCCCCGCGGTATGAGAAGAGAGAGTCTGCGCCGGCAGCCGGTGCCGCCGCCTCCGTTATTTCGGCCCCGCCACGCCGGCCTCGACGGAGGATGCGACGAGGTTGATGATGCTCCTCCAACACGGACAGCTCCAACCACGCCACCACAAGCATTAGACGCAAACAGGGGCTTCCTCCCTGCACCAAAATGACGGTCGACCTGTTGGGACGGCGTCTTGATGCTAGCTCCAAACGCAAGTATCCAATCACGCCCAGTTTGGATCGCCAAAGGATGTGTGGATACCTTCAAGACCTACTTTCAGACCCAGCGGCTTACGGGTTGCTGATGGCCTGTTGCGCGAACGTCGCCCTCTCGCCCGAAATAATACCCCCCAGCGGCTTCAACTCTATTACCACCTGACGAACCGGACCCTACCATTCCCAAGGCCGAGTTCTTCATCTCAGAGAGCCGTCGCTCACAACGGTATTTCGACCTCGTCGATCAGCAGTCTTTTTTGCACGTCCAAACCTCCTTCGTCTTGTTTTCGGCCTCATTCTGTCTTAACAATGTGACAATGATGAGGCGGCATGGTTCTACCTCCGAGAGTCGATGACCATCCTCCAGACACTCCGGCTTCATGAAGAAGCCACTTACAGCTAACTAAGCGATCCCAGTATTGCGACGTGCGCCCGACGCATGTTCTGGGTTCTCATCGGCACTGAACCGGCTTACGCGCTGCAGAGACACCGGGCCCCTGACGCTGCAACGCACGCTGAAGCCTGAATCTGCCAGAGATTGACCCCCTCACCTCGGATGCAGAGATCCTGCCCGGATTTCTCGAGCTCATCTCCCTTCTCCGGCACTTCGACACCGATTTCGTCGCCACGTGGAACTCTGCCCCTATCCCTTTGACGTGTACTGCGGCCGAGCCCGCTCAGCTGGCAAAGTTGCAGTGTATGCTCAGAGACGACGCGCTGTCTGGCGTGTCGCAGTACTCCGAAATCCCAAAGACTGATCTTCTCATCACGCGCAAATGGCTGAAGGTCATTGTCTGGAAGCTGTGCGTGTCCAGGACGCTCTTGTCCGGCACGGGTGGCGATGATAGTATGTCGCTGAGCTACCCTACGACCGTAGCCCGCGGCGTTGTTCTCATCTCATCTCTTAGTAACTGCCGGCCAAGGCCATCGAAGCCAACGGCGTCGGCATCATGGAGAAGGTGTTTGATGTGGGATGTTCACTTGCGGACTTTCTGTCGCTGGCGCCGGCATCCAGCCCGTCTGCCACGGACGTTGGCCCGATTGATATATCTTGGTGCAAAACGTCAAGATCGATAGCATGATGTTCGCGGAACCTATAAACATTCGGACATGCTAGTTGGCAAGGCGAAGACAATGCACCGAGATGACTGTTGATCGAAGCTTGCCATTACCTACAAACGATTCTCTAGATCAGTCAATCAACAGCGGGTACATGTCAAAGGCCGACAAACATCACTTAGGGAGACTTAACATCTTTCGTTTCAAGGTCAATTCATCTGGGGTATTTTATCATCTCATTACTCCCAGCCACCTCATATTGCTTCATTGTCTGGCATCAGCTGGCGGAGGGCACGCCGCGCTGTTGGGCAGGACATTTCTGGCACCAGTTCCGTCAAAGTAACAGGTGCCCAGGGATTTCTGGCAAGGTGAGTCGGGCCCCGGGCAGCACCATCCGTAAGCCGCCCATTCGTAGTTCTGCAAATATTTGTCAGTGATCGAATTACGAATAGAAGCTGGCGACACTTACGTAGCAGGGAACAGGTGCCGCGACAGTGCTTGTGGGCGCGGGCTCTATGTTTGTCTCCGGTGGCGTGGCCGTTGGCTCAGCAGTGATGACCACCATGGGCGAAGAGGTCGTGTCAGCTGCTGGAACGGTGCTCGAGGACTCTTGGCTGGAGGACGGAGAAGCCGTAGTCGAAGGCGCGCTTGAAGGAACACTCGACGGTGCGCTGGGCGGAGCGCTCGATGGGACGCTGGAACTCGTAGTCGTTGTCTCATCTGCACCGCCAGCTCCTCCACCGCCAGCTCCTCCACCACCAGCTCCTCCACCGCCACCGCCGCCGAAAACCGGAACCGCGATAGGAACGACCGGAACGTACTGGTTACCGTTGGCATCGGTCTGCGGCGGCGCTGTGGAGTAGAAGGTAGAATAGGACACTCCCGAGGAGAAAGTCAGCGAGAAACTCTCAGACGCGACGGACGTCTGAGTCGATCTGCCGATGCTCCTGGAGCTGCTTCGTGCTTCGCTCGTCTGAGACGGAGCTGAGCTTGTAGCTGACCCGGACGGCGTGTTGCTCGAAGAGGGCGGTGCTGAGCTGCTTGCCGATGGGGTGCCCGAGCTCCTCGGGAACGAAGAGGTGGCGGTTGATGAGGCGAAAGATGACGACGAAAACGAGGACGAGAAGGCGCTGGAGCGGAAGCTGGAGCTAGCGTGGGTTGATGATGCGAAGCTGGAGCTCAGACGCGACGAAGACGGAGCGCTGGAAGTGGTGGACCCCGTAGACGTCGCGGTGCTGGTGGCAGTGCTGCTTCTAGATGAAGAAGTCCGGCTGCTCGATGACTTTCTAGAAGAGCTTCGTTTGCTTGAAGTGCGGGAGCTGGTGGAGGTGGACGAGGAAAACGACGACGTGCTGTTCCAATGCAGCCTCGTTGAGTTGGTGAAGTGAGTTGAGAACGTGGTGTGGAGACCCGTCGAGTTGAAGGTTGGCGGGGGAGTCACGGTGGGGGTAAAAGACCCGGTTTCCTGTCTGTTGGTCAAGTCATAACGCGCGGCGTGATGTTGGTGCTGCTCGGCTCTTTCGAGTGGATGGTGCCGCGCGGCGTGGCCGTCTCGGTGTTGATGGCCCTGAACGGACCCGGTGGCCAAAATGAAAGTCGTGAAAAGAGTGGAAAGCTGCATTTTGGAACATGAAAGAATGGACTAAGCAGGAAAAAGTGACTGTCAAAGTAATGAAGAAATGAAGCTGAGGGTGAGATCCTGAAGAACCACATATCGTCGCTGGTGGAAGTCACGATTCTTTATATAAGGAGTCGTGTCTCCAATCCAGCACCGCCGCGAGACCTATCACCAAGTATACTTGGCAGGCTAATGCAGGGTTTCTCATTTCTTGGGATAACGTAGGCCTCCATCTAGATCCAACCTCAAGGCTCGGCGCCGATAACGCGTGCTTGAACGGGGGGCGGCAAAATCGGCGGAGCCCTCCGCTAGTCATCGGGGTTTACGGGCGGGGAGGGCATCGGTGTGAAAGTCCATCATGAGGCCGGATGCTTGGTAACGTTTTTGACTGAAAAAAACGGGGGATTTTCCGCGCCGAACGATGAACGTAAACTTAGCAGTAGTTACTGACTACTCTGACGATTTCAATTAAACCTTGAACTAGAAGAGAGGTCGGATGCCCGGGAGGACGAGAACGAGACCACGAGGAGCAACTGATGAATAAGGCGCTAACGGCGGTCAAAGTAAAACGACAAGACGAACCGGTGGAGTGCGTTAATTAGGCTCCCTTTCGTTTGCTCCAGCTGCTGCGTAAGGCTGTTGCTCGAGTCAGTGGTTCATGGTTCTGAAACCTCGTGTTCATTTACCTGAGGACCCATCAACCCTGTCTGACCGAAAGCTGGGCGCGGGTTAAGGCGCCTATGAATTCTCGCTATCAGTATGAGGACTCATGCACCAGATCTCCACAAATTCGTCGGACTTCTCGGGCTGATGAGTTATCATACAGAGTCGACTTTGAAGCCCGCACGGAACATTGATAAAAGTGTGGAAACTATGGCGCAAAATACACTTGATGCAAAATAACCCGCTTCAGTCTCAACTCTGGTCATGTGGGTAGTGGAGATGCAAGGAAGTTGAGTACACTGGACGCCGAAATAGGACGACCCAGTATTTTAATCAATCAGTATGCAAGTCATCAGCAACAGACCCTGTGGGTTGAACAAGGGTTGGCTGGACGAATGAGCGATATGCATTTCTATCCTTCTTTGCTGACTATATCTTTGCTGACTATCCGCAAGAAAGCGCCAGGTTCGACACCATCCTGCTTGTTAGCGCTTGTCCGAAGAAGCCAACGGGTTAGCTTTATAAAACTTGGCCAGAAGCTCAGCTGGAAGCTCGGCAGGCAGTTCATAGGGAGGACCATCAGCAGTGGAAGGCTCAGGCTTCTGAGGAGGTTGGGTTGGAACCGTACCAGGGCGCAGGGAAGGGGGTTGGCTAGCGGCAGAGTTGAGATCCTGGGATCGAGGCATGATGGCGGTTTCTTCGAAAGCTCTGAGGAAGTTGTGAGGTTAGCTGAAGATTGGATTGAGTTGAGTCAAGTTGACGATGATTGAAGAGTTCCCTCCTCTGTATATATATGTGAGTGCGCAGATATGCTGAAGTGTAGTATGTCTTTGTTGTTGCAATCGCACAATGACACGGGCCCAGGATAGACTTGTTCTGTGTTGCAGACAGCTAAGCCCCTTCGAAAACATAGTCGTTGTATCACGTCTTGTTCGGAAGGAAAAAGACTCGATTAAAAAGGCTAAGTTGAGTCGGAACAACATTGGCCAGGATAGATCTTTGATTAGATCTCTTGTCAAAGGATATCTTTCAAATACATCGTCTCATACAATGATACTATTGATGAACTCTGTCACCCACTCACTTCATCTTACAGGCTGTGTTTTGCTCTTTTGAGGGAGGAAAAGCCCATTCTCGTTTCCTCTCACGAAGCTTCACTTTCATCTTCATATCATGTCTCGGACGTGCTTCCATACCAACCATCTGGAACGCCAGATCGCCAACCTTCTCATCAATATCCATGTACGGGACTCTCTGGGTCGTGCCGTTCACGATCGTCTCGAAGTCGAACCATCGCACCGTCAAGAGCAACATGATACGCAATTCGTCCATCGCCAAGTCCTGCGCGATACAAGCGCGAGGGCCGCGCTCGAACGGTCGCCAAGCAAAACGGTGCTGCTCCTCGGCCTCCTCCCCGAGGAAGCGGTCGGGCCTAAAGCTCTTGGAGTCCTCGCCCCAGAGCTCGGGATCCATGTGCGTCGAGTGGGCGCAAGGGATGACCATGAAGTTCTTGACGGGCCAGCGACGGCCGTTCCAGTCGAGGTGAGTGACGCCCTCGGGCGCTTGCCGAATGGTGAAACCAATAGGGAAGAAGCGGAGAGTCTCCTTGATGACGGCGTTAGTGAAGTCCATGCCATTCGTCTTGTTCGGGTTGGCGATGAGCATCTCGACGGTCTTGTCGAGGTCGGGGTCAAAGTGCTCGTCGTGCTCCTTGCGAAGGCGTTCCACGACATCGGGGTAGATGGAGAGGAACATGGTGACCCAGGTGAAGGTGTCGGTTGTAGTGCCGTGGCCGCCGAGCAACAGAGCCTTGAGGCTGCCAGGTGTCAACATAATCAACCATGCGCGTGTTCGAAGTTTGGAAACTTACTTGGTAACAGCGGTGTCGATGAAAGGGTCATCAAGCTTCGCTCCAGGGACACTCTGGATTCTGTCGAGAACAATACGGTCCAGGACACTCTGGACCCGGCGTCGGCTGGGAAGCTCCTTCTCATCCTGCAAGACTCTCTGTCGCTCGTACATCTCGTCGGCCAGAGTCTTTCTGATGCGGTCCTTGAGCTCTTGAAGACCCTTTTCGGCCTTGCGCCTCTTCCAAGGGTTGCGAGTGCTGATGAAAGTCGTGGCGGGGTTGATCGATGCTCTCAAGTCCTCCAAGAGCGGCGACCCAGTCCTCTGCGCCTCCAAAGAGAATCCGAAGACGACCTTTCCGATGACGTCGAAGATGGCCTTGGCGGCCTCCTCTTCCATGATGAATGCCTCGTCCTTTTCGGCAAAGTCTCGGAGACGCTCGTGGAAAATGAGCACTTGCTCCGAGATCATGCCCGCCATGGGCTTCACGTAGGTGGGGGTGAAGCCAGAGCCAACCATGCGGTGGTTGTGCTTCCACCGCTCGCCGTTCGAGGCAGCGATGCTGTCCGGGCCAGTGAAGGGACGCAGGAACTTTTCAATGCTGGGGTGCTTCGGATACGGGTTCGTCGTCAAAACGAGCTGCGCGGCATCGGGATCGGTGATGACCATTTGAGAGTCGTAGAACGGCCACATGTCGACGTAGAAGATGCCGCCGAGGTTGTAGGTCTGGTTCATGAGCGTATACGTGTTTTGGGGGTGCGTGGCGGGAGGGAGCCTACAGTCGGTTTAGTAAAGAGGCAATTGAGGTCGAGGTCGTTCATCTCTTTTACTTGGCCGCGATTTCCTCCCAGATCGGTGTGTGACCCCATATCCACGAGTGCTTTGGTGGTTGAGGCTGCGCGGAAGCGCATATAGTAAGCTTCTGTCGACTTTGACTGGACTGGAATTAGAAGACATGCTCACGAGGCCTCGGAATCTCAAGCGCATGTAGCAGGCTTTGAAGATCCAGTAGATGGCCGTGGCCAGAGCCACGGTGACCGCGATGGGCCAGTTCGACACGCCAAACATGGTGATTGCTGCTGAAGCTCTCCAACCACTGTCCAGGCTCGACAAAAGAAAGAAACAAGAAGGAAAAGTTCCCGCCGTCGAGCAGAAGGGAACGGCATGGTGTAAATCCTGGCGCGGTATCTAGGGTAAGCAGATCTGCGTTCCCGACCCAAACCTTAAAACTACCTGGGTAGGTAACGTCGCAGTCGGCGTGACTTCTTACGGCGTGTTTGAGTCAGTGCGAGACCTCCCACCGGCAGTCGTGTGCTAGCCTGGGGACGGAGCCGGGAGGGGAGGGTGTAAGACGGCGCTCGCAGCATGATGGGGCCAAGATGGATTAGATTAGATGATCTGATATGATGATTCCTGAGATCGCCCGTCTTGGATTGGATGGATGTTGCAAGGGGGGGAAGTGAATAACGGCATGCAGGAAGTTCCCGGTTTGGCCCTGATGAAAGGGGTGGGCAGAGTCATACCAGCCCTTCGGGTGCGGCGGAGAGAATACTTGGGAAAACGTCTTCATCGGTACGGTCCACCCACCGGCACTTGAGTTCTCTGCCAAAGTGGTTTGAAGATGATTCCTTCGCCCTCTCTAGATACAGTAGTTTTGGCGGTGTTCATGGTGGTGTTGGGGTGCAGAGAGCCTAACGGAAGGTGGGTGAGAGTCCACCGGCTTGTGTCCGACGTTGCGTAGTCTGGCAGAATCAAGGCAGCTGTGTCCGGCGCTTTGATTCGAAAAACTTCGTTGAGCAGCACTTCAGGACTGAGAAAGCTTTCTCCTCGGCGAGCTGATTTGACCATTCAATACTCCAGATCCTCTTGAGACTCTGAGTTGTTCGCATTCGAATTTGAGCGGAATTTAGGCGGAACTAGCTGCCAAACGGGCATGCGAAGTCGGACGTTGTCGTCAACTTACGAAGTAGCGCAATTTGGGGGGGGGGGCGATCTCGTTGTCGAAGTCGGGCATTTGTTGATCCCAATTCCCAATCGCGGCGACGTAGTCTACCTACTAAGCCGGCTGCATTGCAGTCGTACTTGAGCGCCTAGGAAAGTTATTTCGTACTATTAAGTTGACTTAGGGTTCTGAAAATTCATGAATTGGCCTAAAGGTCTTGTGAAATTGAATTAGCTGAAAAGTGTAAAAAGCGGGGCATTAAATAGGGTTATACTTAATTAAGTCGCGCTAAGACTATATAAAAATATTATAAGAGAAGAATCTAGAAATTCTTAAACTTATTAGCTATATTACTACTTCTATATTTTTAAAAGCGCTACTATACTTAGATTTAAAACTTAGCTTATTAAATAATAGTAGTAAGTAACTTATATATTACTAATTACTATACTATAATATTTACTTAATTAATTATATTATATAAAAGTACTTTTTTATATATAATATCTACTTATTAAGAGTATTATATTAGTATACTTACTTATTATAATAGTTTAGGCTTAAGTATGCTAATGTGGCGCGTATATGCAATTGTGAGGAGCGAACCCTCCTTCGCCTTCTAAAATCCCTCCTTCTTACCTTCGTCAAAATAATAACTACTGTGAGTATCAACCTTACTGCGCAGCGCGCCCGTTACCCCTAGTTGTTGATTCTATCAGGATATTTAATTACTAACTGCTTGCGCCCATAACGCAATGCCTATAAGTCCTATATGCTCTCTTGCTGCTCGCTCCTCCTTCTAACTATTCTAGAGGTATTCCTTGAAGATATCGCTGCTGAGGCGCTTCACGCCCACGACCTCGCCGCCTTCCTTAACTGCAATAAGGCTGGGGAGCTATTCTCCAATAAGGATAGTTCCGCTAGGCTTTCCTCTACAGGTAGCGCTAATAATAGCAATAATGATAATAATAACAATAATAATAACTCTAGCCCCCGTAGCACTAAGCGTGCTAGTAGTTCTCTCCCTACTATATACTCCCAGGCTACCTAAGACTCCACTTAGCTATAATATTAATAACTTATAGACCCCCTCTAAAAGATAGAGAGCTAGCATAGAGAAGAGTAAAGTTTCTATTTAGGACGTAGTCTGCCTGCTCTATAGTATCTATTATTTTAATATAGACCTACTATTCTTTATAGCTGCATGCTATAACTCCCTTAGTATATATCTCTCTATTCTTTATGGGGCCTACTTACTAATTCTCTATAAATATCTATATTACTTAGTGCGCTAAGTACGTAGAGAACTATAGCTATAGTAGCTATATCTCTATAAGTTTATTACTATAGAAAACTATAAATTGTGAGGTACTGCTAACTTATTATAGCTGGATGAGGAGGAGAATAGTAACTATTAGGCCTAAAAGGCTGCTAGTAATGCTTCTACTATTAATTCTAAGGATGTAGCTCTTATAAGTTCGCTCCTCTGCTATTAATATACTACCCGCTAATATAAGTCTAGTTCTCCTAGTAGTAATACTTTAGCTAAGCCCTCTATATATACCTATTGCGTAAGTAGTAGTCTCTTCTTAAAGCTAAAAAGGCTAAGAAGGAGGCTAAGGTTGTTATGCTTGCTATTTCTACGCCTGCTACGCTTGCTGCGCCCGCTCCCGCGCCTTCTAGCTTTTAAGTAATTAATGCGCCTGCGCCTCCTGCGCCTAGCGCCTGTATTACGCCCTCCTAGGTAGCTATTCTAGCTAACCTTTTTTTTTCTATTACTATTATTTTTAATAATATATATATCTTGATACTTTTTTTTGTATGCTATTCTAAATTTATAAAAGCGCTTATAGTAAGTAGCTTTTATAAATCTTAAATAGTACCTAGCTTCTACCTAACTCTAGCTAATTTGCTATTAGATTACATAATATAATTAAATCGTATAGCTTTATGCGTAGCTCTACTGCGCTTAATTTATCCCCTAGCTAAGGGCTATAATCAAGCTTTTATCTTGCTATTAATTACGCTTTTTCTTCTTCCTTATAATATATTAATTTGTGGCGACTATATAGTGGGAAGAGCAGGAGCCCGGTGGGGACTGCAAAGATAGCAAATAACACAACACTACCCACGAACGGATAGGAATAATAAAAGTAGGCTCAAAAGATGCGCGTAGCGATTCGCAGATCTAATCAGAAAGAATGGGAAGAATTGGGCTTGAAATGAAAGAGATATTGTGGAAATCGTATATGGAATTATTAAAGTATGAGCCCCCTTGAGGCTGAAAAAGACTATGGATAATGATGATGATGATGATTGAATGTGAAGGATGTCCCCTTCTCGCGTCGCAGTCTTCCGTTTTGGACCCCATTTTGATAGCGGGCCTGCTGACTGAACAGCCAAGCCATCTTGTCCCATCCCAATAGCTTGCTAGATATATAGGGTTGCTATTATTCTCCTCTGCTGACCTATATTTATAGTTAACCTTATTTATAGTAGCTATATTGTGGGGCTTCTTAAGAGGCTCTTATATAGATTATTAAAAGCTATTCTACTTTATAAGTACCTTATAGTACTTATTACGCTTAATTATTTTCTATTAAGTAGCTAAGATAGTCTCAACTTACTATTCTTTAATATTATTCTCCTCTAGTATTAGTAGTAGCTAGGTACTGCTATATAGTTGCTCTAGTAGTAGGTCCTCTGCAGCCTTTTATAGTAGGCTAATATAGAAGTTTAGGTATATATAGCCTGGCATATTAAGCTTAATAACTATAGGCGTTATTACTTTTATTACTTTATACTTATAGTATAGCTAGTTTAACTTCCTATAGAGGTATAGGGTCTTATAGTTTGCTATTAATAACTACACCTTATTGCTAATTTCAAAGCGCTCTGCGGGTTCTTAGCAGCCATTAATAGACCTCTCTATAGCTTATTAAGTAGTAGTAATTACTACTTATACTAGTTATATTCACTTCTCTAGCTTCTTAATAAACTTCTAAGTAGTAACCTCATAGCTATAAGTTATAGGGGGCATAGGCTCTATAACCGCAATTAAGTTAATATTATAGCTATACTTAAGGAAGAAGGGGCTTATTTCTATTACAGAGGCGTTATAGTTATTAAGCGCGAGCTATATAAATAGTAAGTAGTCTTCTTACTTATTCTAACTAAAGCTTACTAGGTTATATAGTATTACCTAAATTTCCTAATTATAGAACTATTCTATTGCTCTATCTATTTATAAGTAAAATATAGTACTTAAGTATTACTTAATACTAATAAGCTAGTAGAACCTCTTCTCTAAGCAGCTAGTCTAGTTACTACTATAGTTACTTATAATAGCCTGCAGTATGCTATAGAAGTAATAATAGCACTAGATAAACTACTCTACGCACGCTTTGATATCTATTATAGTTATTAGTTCTAAAGTCAGTGCTTTCAATAGCTAGTTAATAATTACCTAGAGATACTTTGCTCCTAAGACTAATAATACTAGCAGGTCTATAATAAAGTTTATTACAAGCTCGCTATAGATATGCTCTAGGATTAGGAGGAGCTATAATAGCTCCCGCTTTACTTATCACTAGATTACTACTCTACTATACCTATTATAGTTATAAATAAATCGCCTTATTATATTAAGTTATTTAAGCTAGAAGTACTAGTAGCTAAGGATATCTAGTATATTATTCTACCTGGGGTATTAAGTAATACTAGAGTTATAGCTAAGCTGGATAATATATACGCAGAGCGCGTTATTTACATTATTTTTATTACTACTCCCCAGCACCTATATCTAGCTATAGAAGGTTAGGTAGTAAGCTATATCTATTCTACACTCTGCAATCTATACCTTAAGCTATAGAGCAGGGGAGAAACTGCAGTCACTACGTTTTATAGCATAGTATATAGCTCTATACTACAGGTTATTTTAGAGCGTTTTATTCTATAGCTGCTATAGCGCTTTATTCTTAAAAATAGGTATATACAGCAGAGTATCATTATCTAAGTCTCTACTCCACGCTACTTGCACTAGTAGTGCGGAGCTTAGGATAGCCTAGATAACCTAGCTCTATTCTCTATTATTATTCTATCCGCTCGGCACATCTTGCTCGCATTAGGACAGCGCGTCTAGCATAGCAGCTAGGGCTCCTAGGCGGTATTTAAGCTTAAAGTTATATTTAGATAGCTTCTCTACTTAATAACTTTACTTTTCTAATAGCTTCTACTTTTTTATAAAGTACTTTAAGCTCTTATAGTTTATTAAGACCTTGAACTTGCAGACGCTGCGCAGCTCTACATCCCATATAGCTAAATATATAATAACTACAAGGAGTTTCGTATTATATATTAGGTAGTTATATTAGATAGGCATGAGCTTTTATAAGTATAATATAACTAGTTATAGTTACTCCTTATTATCTTACTACACTAATATACTACTTAGCGCAAACCTAGAGCAATTAGTCTCTACTACTATTTAGGCATTTAAGTTAAAGTAGCGTAATATTAATATAGATAAGAACTTCGCTTTAAGTATCTTAAATACAGCTTATTATATATATCCCTAGTTAAAGGGCACTCCCTTATAGGTTAACTAGTTTAGGGCTGTAATAATACCTATATAGTCTTTAATAAAGATATAGTAATAGTTCGCAAAGCTAAGGAAACTCCACACTTCTTTAATATACTTTAGTAGAGCTTACTCCTAAATAGCGCAGACTTTCTCTAGGTTACACGCAATCTCTTCGCCTACTTTTAGAATAAATCTAATATACTTGATAGTTTTTATAGAGAACTTGAACTTTACTAGGTCTAAGTTTAAGCCTATATCTTTTAACCTCTAAAGTACCTACTTAACTTTTACTTTATATTTTACTCTTAAGCTACTAGTATAAATAAGGATATTATTAAGATATATTATTAAAAAGGTATTAAGAAACTCCTAGAGCATCTTTCTAATATAATACTAAAAGGTTATAGGAGCTCTAGTTAGCCTAAACGGGCATATAAGCTACTTAAATAGGCTATACCGCATCCTAAATATAGTTTTAAGAATATCCTCATCTTTAATATAGATCGTATAGAAAGTAGATATAATATCTAACTTTATATATTACTTTACCATACTAACTCTTTAGAGGGTTTCTATAATTAGTAATAGGGGGTAATAGTCCTCCTTTATAATTACGTTTAGCGCGTAGTAGTTGCAGCAGAACTAGATACTGCCGCCTAGCTTCTATATAAATAGCACTAGTGCTCCTATAGGTAAGCTGCTTGCTTAGATAAACCTCTTGTCTAATAGGTTAGTAAGCGTCTTCTATAGGACTAGGAGTTCCTCTCTAGATATACTATATAGTAGTCCCTAAGGTAGCTCTACTTCTTAGCTACTTATATCTCGCTCTAGCAGGATTTTATAATTAATACTGGGCTATATTAGTAGTAGTAGGTATGCTTTAAATAGTTTCAATAGTTCTATAAACTCTATGAGATAAGCTAGTAGCTTTATAGAGAGGTTAGCTAGTAGTTCCTTATCTTATAAGGCTTTATTATTATTCTTAAGGTTTATTAACCTTATAGCTATAGCTGCTTCTAGTAGGGTTTCTAATTATTCCGCAGCTATATAGCGGCAGACTCCTTGAAATAAGGTAGTATTAAGGAAGCGGGCTTTCTAGATTTTATAGATATAAGTAAACTCCTCTTAAATAGATAAGTGTTATGGGCTACGCCCAGTTAGAACTATCTGGGCTTCTGCCTAGATTCACCGCTTAGGGCCTACCTAGTGGCTACCCATAAGCTTAGCGTAACCTTGCTAAAGCGGAAAACTCTTCTTTTTCCTCTTTAGCTTTAAATAAATAGTATTACGCTACCTCTTGTCGTATAGACTTAGGTCCAGCCCTTCGCATATTTAAAGCTCGCTACTATAACGACGAGAGATACTCCCCACTAGTTACTAAGATAGTTAATAACCAACAGTCAATAGCTAAGGCGAGCTATTATATACCAACTTAGTAATAGCATTAAACCACCTCTAGTAGTAAATACAGGAGCTATAGAGGGGCAACTAGTAATTAGCTACGCCCCCCCAGATAACTACTACTAGTAGACTACTAGTGATGCCTAGTATAGTAACCTAGAAGCTACTACTCTTACCCCTAAAGTTCTTAGGTTAATAGAGAGAATACACCTTATAAGCATAATAGATAAGATATATTCTTATAATTAACTAGGTCTTTTACCCTATAGATATAGAAGTATAGTATATTATTAATTTATATCTAGATATTAACCCCTAACTAGTGGTATCTATCTTCTATAGAGTAGGTAGTGAGAGAGGAAAATATAACCTTAAGGATTTTATAGCCTACCTTAACTAAATCTAGAAGGATTATAACCTATAGCCTCAAGCAGTAGCCTAACTATAGACCCTCCAGTAGAGAGAGATAGAGTCCCTCTTAGCTTTCTTACTGAGATTTAAGCGGACCCTAGTAGGTGCGGGGGGTAGCAACTAGCTTAGCTAGGTCTAGATATCACTCCTAGAGGCTACCCTTACTTCTAGGCTAAAAGACTAGTTAATTACTATTAAACTACCTTCTAATTATAGTGGGTAGCTCTTAAAAGTCTAGAATATCGCCTGGAAGGTTAAACGCTAGAAGGCTTTAAGCTATCTCTAAGCTCCCTACTAGAAGCTAGCAGCTAAGAATGCTAATAGAGATACCTATATAACTAGGGCTATACGGGTCTTAAGGGCGAAGGAGAAATATTGCCCCTAATAGGACTTAGAGTTATTCTTTAATAGCTACTTAGTATATCTCTATTAGTAAAGGGATAAGAATACCTACCCTAAAGATACTTATACTTACTATACCTATAGGGTTAAGGGCTATATTATATGGTATTACTTTATAAGAGATAACTCGCTACTAAAGGTTACTAAAGTTAGGACCCTAAAGGTTAATTCTACTAGCTAAGAGGAGGAGGAGTATTATTAAGTAGAAATATGCTCCTCTAATAATAATAATAAAGAGTTAGGAAAAGACTAACTCTAGAGTAAAATTAGGCTCTAAAGCTTATCAAGGAGGAGATATTAAGTTAGGAATAATATAAAATAGAGTAGCTAGTAGATAGTAGACCTATTATTATATAAGTTAGAGTTAATAAAGGATACTTAGCTTACGCTCTAGTTAATACTAGTAGTAATACCTATATAATAATTAGCTAGTCTCTAGCCTAACGCCTCCGCTTTCTATATATATAGAAGAAGTAGTAACTTATGAGGGGGTATATTCTTAGTAGTCCCTCACTAGGTAATACCCTAGGTATAGTAGTCTTTAGCTTAGAGATAAGTAGCTATATTTAGCGCGTATTTATATATATAGTAGAAAGCCTTAACCTAGAGATCCTATTAGGATAGCTATAGATAGAGCAGAGTAAGGTTATATATAATACTATGGCCTACTAGATATGCTATAGCTAGGGCTATATTAGGCTATACCTAAAGAAGCAGGAAGAATTACCCCTTATAATAGAGATTAGGGCTATAAGATTTCAAAACGCTATGCTTTTCTTTATAATCTATTAATACCTAGTGAGGAGGTGGGGTAAGTACTAGGGAGGCGCTATAGAGGTATAAGTTCAAGTAGTTAGCTTAGTAGATATTGAGAAAGCTCTTAACTTAAAGCTAAAGGAGGAATTATAATATAGAATATTAGCCTAGATCCTAAAGGAGTTCCCTAGCTTATTTAACCTAGATAAAGCTTACCTACTTCCCCCTAGCTAGCCTAGAGCAGACTACTAAATTAACTTTATCCCTACCCTAAATAAAAGGGAACTACTACTCCTCTGGGGACCCCTTTATAGTATATTGCGGGAGAAACTACTACTACTTAAGAATACCCTATAGGACCTCTTAGATAAGGGGTTTATTTAAGTTAGTAGCTTATTAGCTAGTACTTTAGTGCTCTTTATAAGGAAGCTGGGTGGAGGTATTTACTACTATATTAACTATAGGGCTCTAAATGTAATTATTAAGAAGGAGTAATACCCCCTACTATTAGTCTCTAAGATATTATACTATATTAGTATAGCTAAATAATATATAAAGTTAGTGTCGCGATGCGGCACCATAGCACTGGCAGCCCTGCGTGGCTGTGGTGGCGTGCAGTGTGGCTACACGCTTATGTAAGCCACTCTGCTGCCTATTTCACTGCGCCTCGCGCGCAACTATCTCTGAATAAGATAGTTGCTTTCTATAACTCGCCCTTATTCCTACCTGCAGGCTCGTGACAGTTATGAGCCTAGTTCTGCTACCCTGACTGTGTGCTTGAATGGTTTGAGTTTGTATGCTTGCGGGCTTGCGACCCCTACCTAGGGTTTGAATCCTACTGGAGGCGGCTTAACTACCTAGATTTTGGCGAGATGTACCTAATTAGAAGGTTTAAAAAGTGTTGTAGTTCCGACCTACTTATTTAGGATGAAACTGGGGGGTGTGTTGTGGTATATAGGTTGTAATTGTAATGCTGTAATTGTGGATCTACTTTTATGCCTTATCCTATTCGCTATAGTTATGAGCCTAGCTCCTCTGCTTATAAATACCCCTTTTAATCTCTCTGAGCCTAGGGAAGAGTGAGCGGCTTTTCTCCTAAAAAACCTTCTAATCTCTCTTAACTAATTCTCTATATTTTCGTTTAATAACCTTTCTAAACCTCCCGCTATTTTGTAAACCCCATAATACTCTTGCTATGTCTACCTTCTCTATAGAGGCGAAGCTCTGAAGCCCGGCTGACTGGCCTTGATGGTATCTGAACCTGCATACCTCTGCGTAGTCTGAAGGTATCTAGAAGTTTATTAATCCTAATAGACTAGACTCTAGTAAGCCCTTAGATGCTCTTAAGCATACTCTAACTATTTAGGAGTTTATTACTGAGCGCGAGGCGTACCTTTAGGCTTAGTACTAAGTAGACCTCACTAAGTATAAGGCATCTAGTAATGCTTTTGCTATTTCTGCTACTAAAGGAGGCTCTCAGATGATTCTAACTATAGAGAGCTATAATAATATTAAGCCCTCTCCCTCTCAATAACTTCAGGAGAGCTCTTAAAAGGCCCCCCTTACTGCTACTCTAGGAGGTAGGGCGCTTATAAGGCTGACTCCACTAGGCCCCGTGATATAGGCTGTGATCTAAGAGGAGTAGAGCGATACTCTTAAATTCTACTCTACTAATAGTATAATCCTCGCCTCACAGGTTATATTATATTAAGCCCTTTAGGGGGTTATTTTGTAAATAGTTAACTTAACCTACCTTAAGAGCGTGGGGATTAAGCTAAATATCTTAGATAAGTTTTAGCTAAACCTTTAGAACCTCATTTGCTATCCTAAGTAGTACTTAGGCTGCTCTAATGAGGGTATTAAGGAATAGATATATTATAATTATGAGGAGATTCTGAAGCGTGCTAAGTATATAATAAGGCTATCTAATTAGTTTAAGGAGTAGTACTATCTCTATAGTCTTACTGAGAGTTAGTAAATCCCTAAGGTATAGGGGAGTTATAGTAAGCGCCTATTTCTTAAAGCTATTTGCTATTATATTGCTTCTATTTAGGCTTAATATTAGCTAGACCTCATTATATAAGTAGATAAGATTAGTATACTAAGTCTTATACTTAAGTAGCTTAGTATTATTCTCTCTGCTAAGATCTATAGCAAACTAGCTAATACTCTAAGCTATAGTAGGAGCTATAGTAAGGCTCCAGGCGTATATATGACTCTTGTGGGCTGCTCTAATAATTAGGACCTACCTAAGTCTGCTCCTATTACTACCTCCTCCTTCTTTATAGGCTTACTAAGTAAGATGCCTGCTTATCCTTGCGGGCGCTACTACTACTAGTCTCTATACTATTGCTTATATATTTAGTAAGCCTTTATAAATACTCTAATAGAATAAGCTAAGGACTATAAGATAGCTAAGGATAAGGCTTAGTGTATATAGGAGATAGTAATATCTCCTTAGTGGGCTTATTTCTATACTAGTCTCTAGAAGGTGGGCTGGATTATAAAGGAGTCTTAAAGGACTAGATAGCTCTCCTCTAACTGAGGTGGGCGTAGCGGTTGAGCTAAGTGTGGCGGATGTAGCGGCTCTAACTCTAGAGGCTAGCGACTTAGTAATATCTCCTGCTGCGTTATTAATTACAGCTTATTACTAGATAAGGGCGAAATAGTAGAAACCTATTTAGCTATGTTTACCTTCTTTAAAGGCCCCTACGTCCTCTCTTAGAGTATTATTTTTGATAATTGCGGTGCTCTTTATATTATTAATAATAAGAGGAAGCTAGTAGCTAGGTCTTTTATTTGCTCTTGTAATAATGAGGTGATTGAGGTTAGTAGTATGAGCGTGCGTATTCTCAGTAGGGGTATCTAGTATATCCTAGATACTATTAAGAATATTACTATAGGCTAGAAGAGCGCCTTAATATTAAATAATATTGCTGTTATTGAGAATATATATACTAATATTATATTTGAGGCGCTCCTCTATAAGGCTAGTATTTAGTATAGCGGCTATAATTATACTTTATAGTATGGGAAGCCTAGTAAATCTACTTATATTAAGTAGCTTATTTAAAAGAGTAACTTAGTATTCTTCTATTATAACTCTATCTCTACCTACTTGCCTTATCCTAAGATCCCTATGAGCTCTGCTAGTATTATAGCCCTATTTAATAATAAGAGGCCTGCGCGGCTATTATATAACTGCGCAGCTGAAAGAACTAATGACGCTTATATTTGGTATCTTCGCTCTGGATACCTAGGTTAGGCTGCTCTCAAGCGCCTAGTCTATAATATTAGGGGGGTGTGAATTAAGGCCCCCTTACATATTTAATATAAATACTGCGCTTAAGTATACGCTACTTAGGTTATCTTGTGCAGCCTATTAGAAGATAAAGCCCCCTGGCCTTACTATAGGATAGTATAGGATCTTTTTAACTACTAGAAGCTTGGCGGACTATATGCCTGGATGCTCCTAATTAAGGATGAGTATAGCGGAAGGCTTTTTAGGATCCCTTTAGTCTCTAAAGAGCATAATAAGGTGTTTAGAGTACTCCTCACGTTCAAACGTTAGGTATGAAAACAAAGAGGCCTAAATATCTGCAAAATTCATTACAATATTGAGCGCGCCGTGATTACCATCATAAGCTTCACGCGCTACAAATGATAGATAGTAGAATAAGGTATTGATATAGAACTCCTACTAGTAAATATAAAGGAGCCTGTAGGAGGAGGCGAGCGCGCAGGTAGTAAGGTTATTCTAAAAGCCCTAGTTATATTAAAAGGAGCTTACCTGCTAATCTACCTTATACTAGAGGCCTAGGAAGCATCTATTTTCATATATAATATTAGCCCGCGCGCTATAAATAACTAGCAAAGCCCTATTTAAAAGGAACTTAAGTAGTTTTAATAATACTTCTAATAGTAGTAGCTAGACCTCGCGCTTTTAACGCACTAGGACCTTCGCCTATATTAGAGAGGGCTCTATGCCTATAGCTATAGAGCTTACCTACTAGAGGGAGCATAAGAGAGAGGCATTAGGAGATACTATTATAAGGTTAACTCTAGGGCCTATCTTAGGTACCTTATAGGATATATGCTTGAAATATATAACTTCTATAGGATCTAGGTTCCTGCGCTCAACTGGGTTATTATTATGCATAATATATGCTTTAATGAGATGAAATTCTACTCCCCAGATAATAAGGTAGACGCCCTGGATGTCTGGAGTGCTTAGGAAATTATTAATGAGGTTGAAATATCTATTAAATTAGCTAATGCGGTCCTTAAGACCTTGGGGGTGCTTAATAAAGCGATTAGTAACCTTATAATAAATAATACTCCTAGAGAGCTATTTGAGCCCTCTATGCTAGCTGCTTCCCTTCTAGAAGCGCCTCGCACTACTACTACAAAGCTATAAGGCCTGCGAGCTAATATATAGAGAGGGTTGCTAATATCTAAATAATCTCCTGAACCTAATAGTATGCTAGGAATAGGATTAGGTATTGAGATAATTATATCTCCCCCCCTATAGCTATAAGTATGCTTAAAGCGGCTTAGCTACTTGTTTTGAATGCTTGGGAACTAGCTACTTAAGCGCCTAGTAAGTATAGCTTAATAAATACTAAAAGAGCTTCTCCCTTAATAGCTAAAATAATACTTGCTTATTATTTGTACTAATAATGAGACTATAGGCCCCCTATCTAATAGAGCACTTAAGAGAGATATCTAAGAGCCCTTATAATTATATATCTAGAAGATAGCTTAAGCTTACTGGATGATAACTACTAGCAAGTCTTTTTTATAATCTTTCTGCCTAATTAATAGGAAGCTATTGCTAAAAGTACTCTTAGCTATAAGACTCTCTACTTTATAGTTTCTGCGCGCCTCTAGAATAACTTAGAGATACGCCCTGGCGCTAAGTAGAAGACTACGTATTTTATAGAGGACCTAATAAAGCCCCTAAGTAACTACTTTGAGGTTAGTAAGCTTAAGGAGCTACTATGAGGTATATTCTAAGCTGCTATAAAGAAGGAGATTATTAAACTTACTATAATAGGTACCTAGTGTATTATTAACTAGGCTGAGGTATATTTGACCCCTCTACTATTAAAGTAGGTATACTCCTATAAATTCTATGGTAATTACCTTGACTCCTATAAAGCGTGAATCTGCGTGAGAGGAGATATATAAGATACCTCCTCTCTTAGTTCTACTTATGCTGCTACGCTTGTGGCACGAAGCCTGCGTGTAGTAATAGTAATTGCAGCCTAGTTTAATTATGAAATCCTATAATATGATATTATAAATACCTTCTTAAATGCGGATATTAACCTGAAGGGAGAGCTAGTTACTTGCTACCTCCTGGATAGCTTTAAATAATGAGGGAAGCTTATTAAGCTTAATAAGGCTCTATATAGCCTTAAGGATATACTCCTCTTATAGTATAAGGAGTTTTCTTTAACCCTACGTAAGCTTAGGCTCTCCCCATATAATAAAGAGCCCTACTTATTTTAAAATAAGTATTATAGAGTCCTTATCCTGTTCTATATTGATGATTTCCTTATTCTTTTTTATTGTGACTATGAGAAATAAGCTTGAGAGCTTATTAAAGCTATTGAGAAGTTATATGAAATTTGTGAATTAAGCCCTATTGAATAGTATCTTGGGCTATACGTTATACGTAACTAAGTAGCTAAAAGGATTTATTTATTTTATAATTAGTATATCTATACTATTGCTAAGCGCTTTGAACTCTATAGTAGTATTTATTCCGCTACTCTACTACTTTTTGCTAAACTTATTAAAGATAAAGGTGAGGCTATATTTACGTAAGTTAAGGAGTACTAGTTGCTTATTAGAAGTATTCTATATATTATAATAATAGTATAGCTAGATATAGCCTTTGCTATAGCCTAACTATCCCGCTTCTTTATAAATCTAAGCGCGCAGTACTTTGCTATAGTAAGGTAGTATATCTAATATCTCTATACTACCTGCTATCTTATAATTTGCTATAGTAGCTCTAGGGGTAATAGAAAGGAGACTCTGCTGCTTATTGCTAGTAATGCCTCTTTTTCTAATAATAATAAGACTTGTAGATCCTCCTAGGGCTTTGTAATAATGCTCTTTAGAGGCGTAATTCAATAGAAAGCGGCCTGCTAAGCAACTATAATGACGTTTTTAATAGAAGTAGAGCTCCTGAGTCTCAAATATATAGCTAAAGAGACTATAGTATTTTAGAGGCTATATTGTGATATTGCTTTAGAACTTAGGGATATTTAGAAGGTCTATTATAATAATTAGTAAACTATCTAACTAGTAGTTAGAGAGGGAGAGAGAATATTAACCCATTTATAGTATATTAATATCTAAAATATATAGCTTTACTAGGAATATATGAAGGGCACCTTTAAGGTGCTATATATGCTTATAGACTAGATACTAGTAGATAGACTTACTAAGAACTTCTCCTAAGTAAAATATAAATATTTCTAAGCGCTACTAAACCTTATAGATACTTAGTATATTATTACCTAGATAGAAAAGAAGGTTTGAAGGGTAGAAATAAGCTTTATTTAGCTTAAAGGCTAGTAGATATTATCTGTGGGGCTGTAGCCCCCTCTGCAAAGCAATTCTTATGGGCATGCCGGCCCGCTAACCTACCTCCTAAATACTAAAAGCAAAGGGTATTAATACCTATAGGCGCGTCTTTAATAATAGGAGCTCTCCTCTGCATAAATAGCTGCAATAAGGCGGTTAATTAAGGGCTTAGTAGCGCCAGCAGGTATGTTGAAGATAGCTAAAAGGCTTACTAAATAAGCACGCGCGCTAGTAATAGTACTACTAGGCAGCGTAATAGAGACCTACTAAAAAGAGCTACTAAAAGGCAACTCTCTAATAATAGGCTTAGGTTATATAACGCTACTAGTAGGCGTTATGGGAGCCTCAGAGTGCTGCGAAGAGCTAGCTAAAGCTAACCCTCTAATAGCGCTCTCTAGGCATATAATAATAACCTCCTTGGTCTTCCCTTTCTCTTTTTATCCTACCTGCTCTACTCCCTCCTACTTGCTCTCTAGCTCCTCTAGCTCCTTCTCCTTCTCTAAGATATTATAAAGAGTATAGTAATAAAAAGTAAGTCCCTAATTAGTATTATTAGCCTTATTCTAAATACCTAGATATACTCCCGCTCCCGCTAATATACTTATAACTTAGTTATTCTCATTATATACCTTCTAGTATAGCTAATAAAGCTTAATAGTAGTAGTAAGTAGGGGCTTATAGCCTCAGCTATATAAGTAGTAGTAGTAGCGCTTATAGGTACTATAGAAGTAGCAACTAGAGCTCTTGCTCGCAAGCAGCAAGCAACTACAGCTATAGTAGGGAGGGTCTATGAGGTCCCCAGCTCCCTCTGGAATAGGGGAGGCAGCGCGGGGCTTCTTGGCTGACCCAGTCGTTTTTGCGGCCCTGCTAGCGGGGGTCTTCTATAGAGGCGTCTGAGGGGTCTCAGTGCGCTACTGCTTCTTCTGGGGGCTAGCAGGCTCCTTAACTAGCAATAATATTATTAGTAGTGCTTAAGATAGTAGAATAAGTAGCGACTTACCCTCCTCTTTCTCCTCCTCCTCTACCTATTGCTCCGCCTTAATAGCAAGCTACGCATTAAGTGCGGCTTACTACTTAGTGAGAGCAGCTAGGCGCTCCTTCTCCGCCTTATTAGCAGCTTTAGTCGCCTGCGCCTTAGCGATGTGGGCGCAAAGCTCCTCCTTAGTCTCCTTACGCTTAGGGGCTATTATTAATAATGCTATAATAATATATTATTAGTACTATAATAAGTAGATAGGTATATATACTAACTGACGAAGCGCGCGAGGGATTTTGAGCGCGCGGGAAAAATCAACCTATAGTTATTTATAGTGTTTCGAGCAGAAAAAGAGGGAAAGTCCAAAGGCTGCGCGCGACGAAGGGATATTTATACTTACGCCCTGAGGCTGCCTTTTTTAGGCGGTTAGCTGCCCTCTGCAGTAGTTAACTATTATTTATAATAGTTGGCTGCTATTCTGCTACTCTTTTATGCTTATGTTATTATTAGCAAAGTCGCATAATAGTAGTTGCAAATGCTGCGAACGTCCTAAGGGATATTAAGGGGTTATTTTTTGTTTGTTTTGCGCCTTTGGGGCCGTTTTGAATACAGTTATTTTGTTTTTATATATATTTAAAAATAGTTGCAGCCGCGCGCGGAGCGTTGTGAGAATACGATAGCATCTGCAGGCGCGGCTGGGGGGTGTGTCGCAATGCGGCACCACAGCACTGGCAGCCCTGCGTGGCTGTGGTGGCGTGCAGTGTGGCTACACGCTTACGTAAGCCACTCTGCTGCCTATTTCACTGCGCCTCGCGCGCAACTATCTCTGAATAAGACAGTTGCCTTCTATAACTCGCCCTTACCCCTACCTGCAGGCTCGTGACAGTTAGATATAGTAGCTACCTTCTATAAGCTATAGATTATAGAGGGGCACTAGGAGAGAATAGTATTCTATACCTAATATAGCCTATTTAAGTAAGTAGTATACCCCTTTAGCCTAACTAGCGCCCGTACTAGTTTATAATAATATATTAATAGCATGCTATAAGAATTCTTAAATAACTTTATTATAGCTTATATAGATAATATACTAATCTACTTAGATAAAATAAAGGAGGACTATAAGAAGAAGGTCCAGGAGGTCCTCTAGAGGCTAGTAAAAGCTAAACTTAACCTTAATTCTGTAAAATATAAGTTCTTAATTAAAAAAGTTAAGTATTGGGGTTTATTATAATAGTAGGGAAGAGCCTCTCTTATAATCCTAAGAAGCTCTAAGTAATTACTAAGTAGCTACTCCCTACCTCACCTAAAGGGGTTTAGAGCTTTCTAGGATTTACTAATTACTATAATATATTTATATCTAATTATAGGGAGATTATTAAGCTACCAATATAGCTTATTAGGAAAAATAGAGTATTCTACTAGGGGAAGGACTAGGATAAGGTATTTAAGGAGCTTAAGAAGCTATTTAGTATCTAACTAGTTCTCTAATAGTTTAACCTAGAGGATAAGATAGTAGTAGAGACTAACTACTTTAGGTTTACTTTTAGAGGAGTACTCTCTTAAGCTAACCTAGAGAGCACCTAGCGCCTAGTAGTATTTCACTTAAGGAAGCTATTACTAGTAGAGTATAACTATCTTATCTATAATAAGGAGCTACTAGTAGTACTATCTTACCTCTATATATAGAGAGTAGAGCTATATAATATCCCTATCTTTAAGGTACTAATAGACTATTAGGAGCTTAAATACTTTATAAAAAAGTAACGCCTCATAAAATATTAGAATAAGTAGGTGGAGGAGTTATTTTAATATAACTTCTATATTAAGTACTGCTTTAGTAGGGAGGTGGTGGCCCCCGATACCCTCTCTTAGCGGGAGTAGGATACACCCTAGGGGTAGGATAATAAGTAGAAGTAGGGAAGGGTCCTATAACTAATATCTAACTGTATATAACCCTGAGGAGACCCTATAGCTAGCTCCCTAGTGAGGAGGAACTAGGCGCTAGCTAGCTACCTAGATATCCTAGATATCCTAGATATAGTAATTTTTGCTAGGGACCTAGAGCTATAAGTACTATAGTGGGAGATAATAAAGAATAATGCTACCTATAGAGTAGCTTATAATATAGTTACTTAATAGCTATATAGCTTCCCGCTAGATATTAGAGTAAAGGTTTAGCTTAGCGAATATAGTTTTAATAACCTTAGGAGGCTAACCTTCTAGGGGAGGCTATAGGTGCCTAGTAGGGAGGATAATAATAACTCCTTAGGAGCACTCTGCACTAAAATTATTTAGTGGAGCTATAACTTAAGTATAACTACCCACCTAGGTTATAATAGCATGCTTAAGATAATAAGCTATTAGTTCTACTAGCTTGGTTAGTCCCAAACTATATAAAGGTTTAAGTGGAACTATAATATATATAGAGGAATATATATCTAGAGATAAGTAAAGAAAGAGTTCCTTAAGCTCCTATTAGTACCTAACTAGCTATATTTCAACCTCTCTATAGACTTTATTATAAACCTACTACTTATAAAAGATATTAGTAGCTACTACTTATAGATAATAGCAAAGTAGCTTAATAAGTTTATAGTACTTAAGGAGATAGAGATTATAGAGGTAGAGGCTTGTGCTAAGTATTTCTTAACCTGCAACTTCCGCTTTTATAGGTTCCTGCGTAGTATTATTAGTAACTAGGAGACTAACTAGGTAAGCTGCTTCTAGGCTAAGTTCTACTACCTTATAGGAATAACTTAGCTATTAAGTATAGTATATTACCTGAAGACTAATAGTAGGATAAAAAGATAGAACTAGGAGATTTAGGCTATTTTATAAGCGTTCATAATATAAGCTTAGGATAACTAGGGAAGATTACTTCCCGCTACCTAACTAGCCCTTAGGAATAGAGTTAGTAGTATAATTAAACTCTCTTTATTCTTCCTAGAATATAGATATTATACTAACCCTATACTAGTTATAGAAGAGGAACCTAATATACCTACTATAGAGTAAATAGTAGCTACCCTCTTAGTGAATAGGCTTAGGGATATAGTAGGTTTTATTTAAATTAGTATAGTAGTAGCCTAGCAATAGAGTAAGGAGAATATAAATAGGTATAGATCCCCTGTAGAGAGGAACTAGGTAGGTAATAAGATCTAGTTATTAATAGTAAACTAGAAGAGCCCTAGGCCTAGTAAGAAACTCTTATAGCTATATTATAAGTATATAGTTGTGGGTGTACTAAGCTCCTATATTATAGAACTAGATGTCCTGGGGAATATCTACCTAAGGTTCTATACTGACTTTCTCTAGAAGGTACTAGAGGACCCCTTGCTAGCCTAGTTAAGGGTAGATTTATAGCTGCTATTAATTATTATAGATGATGGCGAGTTTAAATAGCGTGTAGAAGAAGTCTATATAGTATGATAGAAGGCTATAGGGAGAGGGCGGTAGCGTGAGGCACTAGTTAAGTGGGAGGGGTATATAGAGCCTACCTGGGAGCTAGTAGAGGCTATTAAAGAAACTAAGGTGGCTAGTAGGTATATAGGAAGGTATAGGCTAATTATAGCTAATAATAGCGACCTAGCTTATACCTAGAGGGCTCCTAGCTAGGGGAGGGGATAATATTATAGGCTACGCCTGGTTAGAACTATTTAGGCTTCTGCCTAGATTTACTGCTTAGGGCCTACCTAGTGGCTACCCATAAGCCTAGTGTAACCTCACTAAAGCGGAAAACTCTTCTTTTTCCTCTTTAGCTTTGAATAAATAGTATTACGCTACCTCTTGTCGCATAGACTCAGGTCCAGCCCTTTGTAATAATTAAATATTTACTTGCGCCCTTCTATAGAAGATATATCTTTCTACTATATAATAAACTATATAGTTATGCTCTATCTAGGGTATTTCTAGGAATAGGTTTATATTGAGGCTATAGACTATATAGGTATAAATATACTATAGGTGCCTACTTATGTTAATCTTATAAGTAATTATACTTTCTATTATAATATATTCTACTTTTTTTATAAAGCTATATAATTACTACTTTTAGTAATTAATATATAGTAACTTAAGTTAGTAAGTAAACTTATAATCTATAAGGGTATAAATATTATAACTAGTATCTATAAGAATGTAGGTAGGGTGTTCTTTATTAATTCTAACTATAAGAGTTGGTAAAGATCTGCCTATCCTATATATCTTCTTAAATACCTCCTAGTCTGCCTGTTTCTCCTCTATATACTCTACTGCCTAATTTTATAGCAGAGTTATTCTTTTCCTAAGTTATTGCCCGACTTATTAGAGATATTGCTTATAGTTACGTTACCCTTATTATTATCTATCTTAGTTGCGCGTATACTGCCTACCTTATACTAGGGGTAGTTTCTCTTTAAATAGCTAACTTTATTATACTTAAAGTATTAGCGTTGCTTCTTAGTAGTTAGGCCCTTTAACTCCCTTATAGCCTATATAGAGCTTGTTATGCGCTTGTTGCTGTTACTATTAACTTGTGAGGAGGGCGCGCGGGGTTATGCTCTATTACTTATAGCCTTTAAGTAGTTAAAGTCCTCCTACTTCTACATAATATCCTAAATAACTATAATATACTAGCTATAACTAGTGGGAGTATCTCTTATTATGAGGCGGTTAGCTAGCTTATAAGATAATACCCTTTATAGGAAGTTAATTTATATGCTCTCCGCCTAAGGTATGCCTCTAGCTTATGCTAGTAAGCGCTTAAACTGCGGGAGAAAGGTAGTAAAGCTCTTATTCCTCCTTATATATAGGTTAAATAGCTAGCTTATTGCACGCTATGCGGCGTTGAGGTTTAAGTATAACTAGTTTAGGTAGTATATAAAGTCGCTTAGGTTATATATACTATTAGGGCTGCCTTACTTATAGAACGTCTATATAACGTTCTATAAAATATTGCTTAAGTAAGTATAAATTAAGTAGAGTATCTCCTAATTGCTCTCAAAGAACTACTAATCTAATACAAATTTATTGTATATCTATATAGACTAGGCTAAATACTCCTCGCGCCGCTTTAAGAACTTAGGGGGGTTGGGGAGGGGCTTATAGCGAGCAGCTGCTAGCACTAGCGTGGCTGCGACTGCTAGCTTAGGAGCTTCTACTACCATTAGCCCGCCTAGGCTTTTTATAGTATTAGGAGTTAATAGGTATATTTAAGTGCTATCTTCTACTACTTATACATATTGCTTAGGCCTTATTACTATGTTATATATCGCTATTAGAACTTCTATAAAATTTACTGCGGGCGCTGCAGTTTCTAGCGTATTGCCTGCTAACCTATTGCCTCCTATTTACACAGTATAATTAGTAAGGCGCTAGATAAATCCTTAAGTATAGATATATAAGGGGCAAAGCCTAGTTTATTTAATAAAGAGATGCTATATATTAAAAGGAATCTATACTAAGGAAGGAAAGAGTCTAAGTGCGCGATGTGCGCGCACTTTGAGCAGTTTTGGTGCGGTTATGCGGCGGCGGGGCCGCCGCTCTCGCTTTGCTGGGTGTGCCTTAGTGCCCGAAGTAGCGCAGCTCTAGTGGCTGGAAGCTGGGCGCAGCCCGGCCCGTAATAGCAATAGACTGTTTGCCTAAGAGACTAACCTATATTACTTATAAAAAGTACGTAATAGCAAGTTAACTCTTGCTATTATGCGCGCACTTAAGTAGTTGCGCTGCCCGCCCGTATAAGCCCTAAGGAGTATAGCCTATTACACTTAATCTCCTTAATTTTATAACCTCTACTTATATTAGGGAGTATTATATATTAGTATATCTAAGTAGATATAGCCTACTTATTTACGAGGGTTTAAATTAATTAGAGCCTCTATTAAACTCTTTTACTTAAGCCTAAAAGTATAGTAAATAAAATTACTATTATAAGCTATACCCTATTATATAGGCTATACTACAGTCGCATCAGTAGGCAAATATATCCCTTGCTTAAGTGCAGCTAAACAATAAGTACATAACTTATTATTATATATCTTTTATATATATATAGTGTAATTAGTAGTACTGCTGCGCGCACGCACGTATTAAAAGCTGAGATACTATTAGCTGCAGCACTACGCCCCTATAGGGCCCGCCCTATATAATTACTTAAAGGTAAGATTATATTAGGAGTAGCTTGCTAGGAAACCTAGGTTAACTTCTTATTTCTCTTTAATTAAACTAGTATATTATAACAAGAGCGTAAATAGTATAGTAAAGACTTTTAGGATTTAAGCTAAGTTATAAAGCTAAAAAAAACTTTAATTATCTTAGGGAACTTTACCTTATCAGGCCTAACCTCTAGCTTATATAAGAGGTTTTTATTTTAGCTAGATTTATATATTATCTTCTCTCTAACTTAATAAGTTATTCCCTTAATAGAAGCCTTAGTAGGGGCTTTGTTTAGGCGTATAAACAAAAAAAACACTGCTTTTTACTGATTAACTCCTAGACTAAATAAGCACGAATTATTTCAAATAATTAGCGCGTATTTACCTAGTAGAGCCTGCGCACCAGCGCTAGGTTCTTTAGTTGCGATCTATACTATAGATCTACTCCTTTTAAGTAGCGCAGTAGTCGTCAATTATTTAATTACTCTCTAATTGATTTTAGTAAACTATTGTATCCTAAAAGTCAGTGCTGCTTTAACTAAGCCATGAAATCCGGTCCTATAAGTGAAAACTTCGGCGAGACATGCCTTGTGAGACTCATTAGAGAAATATAGAGTCCAAGGTTTTATTTAATTTCTTCGTCACAGTGGTTATTAGTAACTTAACTACTGCTAAGTTTTCATTCATTGTTCGGCATAGAAAAGACCCTGTTCTTTTGGGCCATGAAGTATACTAAAAGAGAACTGGAGGAGTCTACACATAACCTGACAATAGCCCCCCCCCCAGTAAGCTGGGAGTACTGTGCGCGGTGAACCGTGCACCGCTGAGGTGGCAATGGAGTCCGCAGAGTCTTGCTGACTAATTAGTGAAAAAATGTAATTTCGCGGGAGATATATTAGAAATAATTCCGGACCTTTAATTTTCCGACCAGGCGATTACTTAGTGCAGCGTCCTGCTTTTAGCCTCTTATCTATTCACCACCTTTTGCAATCGCATCACCTAAATAAAAATCAACTGTTGCGGTCGCATCACCCAAATAAAAATTGACTATTGCGATCGCATTTTTTTATACCCTCAAAATTGTGTCTTTTCGCTGATTGGTCGGCAAGACTCTGCAGACTCCATTGCCACCTTAGCGGTGCACGGTTCACCGCGCACGGTACTCCCAGCTTACCAGGGGGGGGGGGGCATTGTCAGGTTGACGGATCACTCGACCTGGAGGGCTGCATAGTGGATTCACTAAACTCATCTAATTCTAATAATTATAACGATATGAAAAAGTCCCGGATAAAACTTTGTTTACTATGCTATTATTGCCGCTAGAGTAGGTAACTCTTAAATGCTCTTAATACGCCTTAGCTATTACAATAGCCTCAAAAAGCAGTAGCGAGAGGGAGTAGGAGGGTTATACCCCCTGCTACTCTCTGCTACTCTCTTATTTCAGATATATAGTATAAGTGAATTCCTCTGCCCTGCCCTCTCCTCCTAAATAAAATAGGAGAGCGTATATATTATACAAATATGCAGTTTCTAGTGTTTCGCCTATACAAAATAACATGGGCACGATATGCGTATGCATTTGGAGGGCGACATCACTTTTGAGGGTCATCTATTTACAGGGGTATCGACTGTAGCGATATCTATCGGGTTGAGCTTAAGGCTGTGCATCTAATAGTTCCAATAAGAGCGAATTAGCCGCTGGGGAATAAACGTCGGATCTAATAGCTCGTCGCTTGAACAGGCAATTATTGACATCAATCAATGAAGACGACCAGGAAGAAGATTTATAATAAGTAGATTCATTGGAATCTGCAAAAGATAATGTTCCGAAACCGAGAATCGAACTCGGGGCTATGCCTAACTTCCCAGGTTCATGAGAGGGCATCATGTTGGCCACTACACCATACCGGATGTGTTGCATGACTGTTGACGTAAATTCGTTCTTGACGATGGCTGTGCGATGCCGGTGGAGACACGTTACCGGACTAGCCCTGGGCTAACGTTTGATCCTGGAATCATTTCATCATGAGTCCAATCAAGTGAGCCAAGGCGAAGACTATATTCTAAACTAATCTAGAAGTTAAGAAACACTCTAGAAAGCGATTACTGCAGCACTGATGTGATAGCCTATCTGGATATAGGTAACTGTTTAGCTTGAATGTCTTTGAAGATTGGGTGCATGATGCATGTAGCAGCTGCAGGTGGATGAAGTCCCCGGACAGTATCGGCTCGATAAGACATCGCATCTCTTCGATATTTTCTTCGGCGGGTTTCACAGATTTGTCCGTCTTGCTGCACTACAGCTCTCAAGCATCTGCCTTAGGTTAGTCACTCTAATATAGTTTTAGTTACAAGCAATGACAGGCATGGGTAAGAAGCAGCACGATCCTTCAGCGACACACGAACGCTTCATCACCGCCAGCGATTCAGCCCCTCGGAAGACTTCATAGCAAAAAGCAAGCGAAGCGGCCATAATGCTCGCCTGGACCAGAAGGACGTTGACAAGAGCGAGATTCGAACTCGCGCTTATTTCTAGACTAGCACCTGAAGCTAGCGCCTTAGACCGCTCGGCCATCTTGCCATGATGCTGAAGCCCGGGCTTGCTGAATCGGTGACGGCTGCCGAGAGCAGCGACATCAAGATTCGCCCGGAACTTGGCAGCGAGGCTCGGAGCAAGCTCTCTTGCTCCGCGTCAAACCGAAGACGGAATGGCGTGCCCTGGAAAACGGAGATGCAAATGGTGTCGGGTCAAGAAAGACGCTGTTATTAATGCTTAGAACCGTGCCAGCTTCAGCCAGCCATCCTACTGTGGTATCGTACTCGGAAGTCAATCGTGCGGGGATCAATCAACAATCACCCCATGTTCATCCCAGCGTCGTCATCCCGGAAAGCAAGCCCAAGGCCCGGCGCAGGCCAACGCCAACCCTGTTCGTCCGATGCATCGACAAAACTCTTAGTTTGTCTTCTTGCCAGCAGCGACCTGCCTTCCGTGCGTCGTGTACCGAGTGTAGGCGTAGCCGCCGCCCACGACGATGGTGAGGATGACGATGTTGCCTGCGCGATGAGAATCCCTGTTAGTTTCTGGCGTATGCAGCGACAGGGGGGGCCGCCGAACGGTTACCCTGGTCCCTTGGGGCGGGGGGGAAGGGGATCGGCGCAGTGCGACTCACTCAAGACGAACTTGCCCACGCCACCGACGAGATCGACCGCGCCCGCGAAGACGTCGGAGATCAAATTGACAACGCCCGTGAAGAAGCTGACGATGGCGTTGAGGAAGGTCTGGAAGATGTGGTAAAAGGTCGAGAAGATCGAGGCTATGAGCTCGTAGAAGCTCTTGAAGAGGTCCTCGAAGGCCTTAAAGAAAGACATTTTTGTCGGTCTTGAAGGTCAGTGTGATTTGTTTGGTGTTTTTGAACGTTGAGGTTCGAGAAACGACAAGATGTGATCGAGCAGAAGGTGTTTCTTGGAGTGTTTGAAATCTTCAGAGCTCGAAAAATAGCTCGACCTTCCTTCCGTCCAATTTTATTGTGCACGCGGGCAAAAAGCGCAGGTGACGCGGTTTTGCGCTGAGACCTGGCTAAGTTGGCTGTGAAAGCTGAACGTTGTGACGTCTTCATCGTGACGTCACAAGCCACACAAACGTGTTTCCAGCCACGCGACGGCAGAGGTGCAGCTCACGTTTGGAAAGAGGGGATTGGATCGTTTGGGCGGAAGGAAGGTGGAAGGGAGAATCTCTCCTGGTTGAGACATCGGGTCGTTAGCGCTGTCAAGCCACGGCTCGTACACGTGCCTGTGTCTCGGAGCGTTTGCCCCTAAGCCTATCAGGGCTGAGGTAGAGGTAGCACCAGATGAATGGAGGGGTTCTGAAATGAATGATGAAAGTGAGGTAAGCGTCACAGGCGACATGACATGTATTTATCAAAAATTGATACGGATTCGCCCTCGAGTGAGCGCCAGATTCATACATTCGTCCCCAAGACAACCGAAAAACTGCAGCGTTTCATTGCTATCCAGCTCCCCCAAGTTCTTAACGCCTTACCCGTCACTAATGATGGAAAAGGTCATCATCATGCCCATCGCCGTTGTGAACTCAAACCATGGGATCACCGAGCTCATCCACGACCTCCTCCATGATGGACATCTCTTCGGTCGTGGAAGTCCAGAACCCGCGGGGTGAGTACGGAGGGGGCGACCCTGCTGTGTCAGACTCGGACGATGAGGTCTCTCTCCTTATGCGCGTCCTAACGAGTCGACGAGCTTGCTGATGCATGGGTCTCTGTGGGCGGGGAGGCGGTACCGTGTTGATGCCCGACGGAACGAAGCGCCTGCGACGTGTTATGTCGATGATCTCGGCCACACTTACCTCAGTGTCACTCAGCTCGGATCCAGCACTCTGGGGCTCAGCTTGCGGTTGGCCCGGACTCGTGTTGGCTCCAGCGACAAGCGGGGTTCTATTGCTGCATGTGAAAGAGACTTGGCCATCTTCACTCTGACGAACTTCAACTGAGCCGAACGCGAGCGTGGCCTCGTATCCTCCGACTCGAATGATGGCTGGCTGGACTTGTTGCTGGACACCATGCCGACCAGACTCTGCGTTCTGTACAGTTACTGTCATTGATAAAGCACCCACAATTCTTGGAGCGTCGCGTCGTGGAGCAGGAGGCGGAAATCGAGGGACAGGAGGCGGCGGACCCAAAGGCGGCGGGAGTCGAAGTGGTAGAGTTGAGGGCATTGCGACTTCAAGAAATATGCTCCCGGGTACACAAGTCGGAAAGTTATGCTTTGGCGTCAACGATGATCACGCGTTGTAGTTGTTGGGGCTCGGTTCGGACCAGCCCACTTGAGCGACTTTTATAGGACTTGAGATATTTGGCTCATTTCCGAAAGGAAGCATTCGGGTTCATCCTCCTTTTGAGTCATATCACCAGAAAGCTTTACTTCTGTTGTGGATGAGTTGTGAAGAGACAAGAAGTATCGGCAAAACCACAGATCAAGACATCTACCATTGTTTCTTTGATGCTTCCTCTGTCCGTAGAGACACACACAAAGGCACGGACAATCAGAAGTTCGAGAAAGAAACCCGCGTCCTTGGAAGACTGAGAGCGACGTCACTGGAACACAGCGGGTGTCTGTTGCATCAAAGAAGCACAAGTCATTGTCTAGAACACTGACGACCTCTCCTTGCTGCTGCGGATCTTGAATGGCATTGTGGGCGCCCTTGCCAGGAAAGCGGGTCGGTTAACTCAGTTGGTTAGAGCGTGGTACTAATATATCATCAGATATGTTGAGTGATGCCAAGGCCGAGAGTTCAAGCCTCTCACTGATCATGATCATTTTTTGTGTTTGAAGCGGTCGGTCGCTTTCCCCATATCTCTCCTTGACGCGTTGTATTTTACAACCCAAGGTCTAAGCTATGAGGAGCACCACATCTCAGCAGACAAAAGCTGGAAGAATTTAAGCACTGGGATAAAGATGAGATGCATTGAAAAGCGAAATGTTTAATCTAGGCCGCGCCATGCGGTATAAGCGGCAACGTCGTGTTAGTGTGCAGAAACACCATGCAGCCCCCAACCGATGAATAGCGCCCGGAAGCAAAATAAAATTTTCAGGCCAACAGTGTCGGCCGATAATCCGTATCCAGTAGCCTGGATATCGCAGCTAGGCTCCGTAACCCCCAAAAGCATAGAATTCCAGCCATCTCGGGGGGTCCGGTCCGGCAACGATGGTGGCCGGCTAACGCACTGCAAACCTCGCGGTGCGAAAGGTGAAATGCATTTCAGGCTAATTTGAACTTTTGATGTCGAGGGCGTGACATGGGTAGCACGAATCTGCCAGCTCTCCCACAGCCACGGACCTCTGACTCTTGCTGCTCATTCAGAGAGAGCAGTACCCCTGACATATGGAACAAATTGCTCTAGGGCTGAACTGACTGGTGGAAATTGAAGCGACTCTGGTTGCTGGGTCCGGCATGCAGCGCCAGGACGTGCCATCCAGCTCGCTGATTAACTCTTCCTCGGCTTCCCTCTTCACGTCCAAATATCGAGCCCTCAGTACTACAAGCTTTCTTATTAACGGCGCCAGTCTTACCGACTCATGCTTGTCGCGCTAGCCCAGGCACAGAAATTCTCGGAAGACCCTCCGCGCGCCAAGCCAGTTGGGCCAGATTTGGCGACGGCCGTACTGCTCTTTCTCCGCATGCGCAGCGAGAGCGCGGGGGTTGCTCGTTTGTTGGTCACACGTAAATGTGGTGACTTCACCAATAGATGGGGACTGATGTTGAGGATGATGCGTGACAGCGGGCGGGACCTCGAGCCGAGTGGACGGCAAACAATGCCTCTCGCGGTGATCTAGTCGGCTGAGACGAGGCCATGATGAAGATGGCCCCATATTTCCCTTGGAATCAACTGACGGGAGTCGCTTCCATCGGCCCGTCGAGACTCACCACCACATGGGAAAGATTTGGGAAAGATTTGGGAATCGGAGAACCGATGGGGTTGTCGCCGGTCTTGCGAACTGCCAAGAGGCGAGGCAATGTGACCCTCCCCCGCGTCCGTCGTCGTGCTGCTCTCCCGAAGATCATATAAGTCGCAAGTCAGACCCGGTGATGGCAAGACACACCCAGGCGAACGGAGTCTGCCTCTTGACGGAAGAACAGGTTGTACACGCATCAATATCTAGCACGTTGGACGACATGTACGCCAAGGCACTCCTCACGCTTGTGCTGGGCTCCGGCCTCGTCTCAGCCCAGTTGAACACACTGGCTGTGAGAGCGGGCTTGAAGTACTTCGGTACAGCAGTTGATGAGCGACGGACGACGACTGATGCCACTTATATGGGCATCGTCAACAACACTGCCGAGTTCGGGTCCTTGGTACCCGAGAACGGCCAGAAGTGGCAGAACACCGAACCATCTCAGAACACTTTCTCGTACACCCAAGGCGATATCGTGAGTCAACGGCCCGAGCCGTGAAGGCAATGGTTGTCACTGACGAAGAGACCAACGAAAGATCCCCAACATTGCCAAATCGAACGGCCAGATCTTGAGATGCCACACTCTCACATGGTATGGATCTCTAAATCGGATCTCGCCGGATATACTGATACCAGGACCAGGCACTCCCAACTTCCCAACTGGGTTTCGAGCGGATCGTGGACAGCCGCGACCCTCACCGCAGTTATCGAGACGCATATTTCCAACGTCATGAAGCACTACCTCGGCCAGTGTTACGCCTGGGATGTCGTCAACGAAGCCGCAGCTGACGACGGAAGCTGGCGGGCGAGCGTCTTCTACAATGTCCTGGGTACCGACTACCTCCCCATCTCCTTCAGGGCCGCACGCGCCGCCGACCCTAACACCAAGCTGTGAGTTTTTTTTTTTTTTTTTGCAGATGCTCAGACAACTAGACCAGCGCTCTGATGAGTTAGATACCTGAACGACTACAACCTGGAGTATAACGGCGCCAAGACAAACCGAGTGTAAGACGAATTCCCATCTTGAATCGATGAATAAGGCTCTGACTGGGCCTCAAGATATGAAGCGGCCACCATTGTCCAAAACGCCGGCGCCCCTATCGACGGCGTCGGCTTCCAAGGCCATCTCATAGTCGGCAGCACGCCAGGCCGCTCCGCTCTCGCGACCGCGCTCCGCCGCTTTACAGCTCTCGGCCTCGAGGTCGCCTACACCGAGCTCGACATCCGCCACTCGAGCCTGCCCGCCTCCAGCGCCGCCCTCGTCACCCAAGGCAACGACTTCGCCAACGTCGTCGGCTCCTGCGTCGACGTCGACGGGTGCGTAGGCGTCACCATCTGGGGCTTTACCGACAAGTACTCCTGGATCCCCGAGACCTTCAGCGGCCAGGGCGACGCTCTTCTCTGGGACGCCGGCTTCAACAAGAAGCCCTCGTACACCTCCGTCTCCTCGGTCCTCGCCGCTGCCGCTACGGGCGGTGCTGGAACAACGGCCCCACCGATTACCACGACTCGTTCGTCGACGCTTGTTACCTCGACCGCTTCTGCTCGTGCGACGACAACGTCGGCCGGGACCGGTGCCGAGCAGGCCCGCTGGGGGCAGTGCGGAGGTAGCGGCTGGACCGGCGCCACCCGGTGCGCGAACCCGTACGCCTGCACCTTCGTGAATGAGTGGTACTCGCAGTGCCTCTGAAAGTTGCAAAAGACGTCTGAGGTCCTGGTAATGGGTATGTATTGACAGCCGGTGAGGGTGCCATTGATGAGAGCGGTGGTTTTAGAATTGTACATGCTTCACCCTATTTCTTGTCTATAACGTTTTACTTCATCAGTGAGTTCTTAGCGCAGCTCCTCGTATCCGTCATTCCGGATGTCAAGTTATGGTTGCAAGAAGTGCCGAATGAGTTGACTTGCGACTCATGACAAATGCGCTCTTTAGTCTCGGCGAGACTGCTGAATACGAGAACGGTCCCATCGCCCGGGGCGAACTCTGATCAGATCAATGTGCCGGACAAACACGCCACAGACGGACGCGTCTAGCCCGAATTCCCCGCGAATCTCTGCAGTTCCGCCAGTCTTGCATGTGTAAAACACTCGCCGGGTTTGCCTTTCAAGGAACTGCCAACAAAGAGAAAAGTAACGAAAAACGAACCCCTCATTCGGCACATCTTATCATCAAGATTTTGCGGAGCTGGAGAACAGGCGGAGTGCGTCTTTTTAACCAGTGCCTCGGCTCTTTCCCGCAGCTGGAAAGCTAACTAAGGAAACTCCGAGTCCGGGTCTGCCAAGCCGCGTCGGGGTAGCTACTAGGATTGCGCCAGGAGAAGAGAAGACTTTGGAAACTCATCAGCGTGTTACATTGCTCACCGCTGGTGACATGCGGATCATCAAAGTCATGCACTCATATCCATCCCCGATGTCGGCCACCATCTTCGCCTATCGTCGATTTCCTCGAGGATTTGTAATAATCCCCGAAGCGAGGGTCTTGTACGATCTATGAGGGGCTGGGCGAAAGTGAAAATGCTCAGTTCGCGTCAGGATCGAATGACAAGCGGCTCCTTGACACCGGATGATCGGCAATAAGCAGCTCACCTGGACGTAACGAATCTAGAAGAACGTGTAGGACAATGGGATGCCAGCAGCGTCAGCAAGTCGCAGTCAGAGACACTGCAGCTCTTTCTCTACCTCCATCAAGGGTTCCAAATTGTCTACTTTTCCTGAGAAAAGCAGTGCTTTTGTATTAGCTAAAAAAGGTAGAATAAGGAGGGGATGACTTACTACCTTACTAAATTAGGCTAGTATGAGGCTAACCCAAACTAAAAATCTTAGGTAGGCTAGCTTTTAAAGTAATCTCTCTCTCCTATAATACTCTTTTTATCTATATTATTTTTATTCTTAACTACTGTATTATAATAGCTTTAAGATCATTTAAAAGTGCTATTATTAAGTAGGCTTTTTCTTATACTATAAGTATAATAGTAAGAATTAAAAGGAGTAGGATAAATATTATAGCTAGACTACTATAATTAGCGTTTCTTAATAGTATTAAGTAGAGATATTTAGAGTATTTAATGCCTACTGGGTAAAATACGTAATAGAGATTAATATTATTATAGCTGCTCTTTTATTTAGTAGTATGCTATATACTTTTAGTCATAATAAGTAGGTTATTATCTTTAAATAACTAGATTAATACTATCTAATTACTAATTATTTTGATATATACTATATTAAGATCTCTAATTTTTATATACTTATAGGCTTATTATTTAACTGAAGAAGCTTATTTTAAGCGTTTATATAGAAGTTACTTATAGCGTGGAAGTATATAGAAGTCTAGAAGTTAAATTACCTCCCTTATACTTTAAATACTAAGCTATACGACTATATTAGTTTTATTAGAGAGAAGCTTATTAGTATTTAACTTTATATATAGTTTAGCTTATAATTAATTAGCTCTAGAGATTATAAATAGGCTTATATTTATATATATAATTAGTTAAATACTTATATATTTATAGGCTTAGAGGGAGAGTATTCATAGCTATTACTATAAGTAATATAGGAATTCCTTATAGAGGAGGAGTTAATATAGTTAGATAGGGATATTCTTAATTAGTAGGTAGGAGAAGCTTTAGCTCCTCTAAGTTTATTTAGAGCTGATTTAATTATAGTCTATATAGAGAATACTATATGAAGTGAAAACTGCTTGCTTTAGCCTCAAAAAGTAGTGCTTTACTTTGCATAAACCTAGAAAAGCATAGGGTGCAAATGCTCCCTCATAACACTGATGCTGCAAGCCGCGGGAATGACAGCGGATTTTGGAGACGAGCCGGGGGGAGACAAGGGAGAGAGCTCCAGGTGCAAGTCTTCCCGCCCATTGAGAAACAGCCCACGCTAGATTGTTCCATCTGCGTCAACGTATCGACTCTGCAGTAGTGGCAACCAACCATTCCTTCCCCAGCTTTGGATTTTGGAAGCTTGGATCTTGAGACTTTGAAAAAGTCAAGAACGTACGCACGAACTTAAACCGCGGCATTGACGGCGGCCCCTGGGCAGCAGAGCCCCCATAATTATGCCGGCAAGCGCTGGAGCTGTATCAGAAACGCATGGTGCCTTCTTAAGTCCTTCTTAAGTCCAGCTACAGACATCCTAACTCCGGCCTGTCGGCTTTCATTCTTGATGACATGATGAGCCAAAAATTGGGTCCCGGTTCACGGCGTCCATGTCTGCCGTGAAGATTCCGTCATTGAACGCTGAATCCGGACGAGAGCTAGAATACATTGTGTACTATATATATATATTAATCCCATCTTTACCCCACCTCTCGTGAAGTTATGAGTCTTTTATTCCTTTACCAACCCCAACAAGGACACATTCACAACCACTACAGCACGCACAACGCGACCGTTTCACTGCGCCGATCACACGAGTCAGAACATCAAATCACATCAATCACCATGGCCGACATCAAGTTCGAGGGATGGTTGGGCCACAGCCCCGACAGCGTCAACGGAAAGATGGAATGGGGCGCTTTCGAGCCCAAGAAGTGGACGGAGGACGACGTCGACATCGAGATCAGCCACTGCGGAATCTGTGGTTCCGACCTTCACATGCTGCGCTCAGGCTGGGCTGAAACTCCTTATCGTGAGTCTTTCTTTAGTGGTTTACCCTGCCCCTTGCTCAGACCCCATTGCCCGAGAAGCAGCCTGAACCCTGCGTCGGCGAGAAACCCCCTGATTCTCGCGGCTAACATTGCTCAAAAACACAGCCTGCTGCGTCGGCCACGAGATCGTCGGCAAGGCCGTCCGCGTCGGCAAGAACGTCAAGGATATTTCTATCGGCGACCGCGTCGGTGTCGGTGCCCAGGCCCGCTCCTGCATGCAGCCCGACTGCCCCGAGTGCTCGATCGGCCGGGAGAACTATTGCGGTCGCGGCAACGTCAGCACCTACGGTTCCATTTACCCCAATAACGAGGGCAAGGCGATGGGTGGATATGCCGACTACAATCGTACAAATGGTCATTTTGTGATCAAGATTCCCGATGGGATTCCTTCGGAGGATGCTGCGCCAATGTTGTGCGGTGGTATCACGGTCTTCTCGCCTCTGAAGAACAATGGCTGCGGACCTGGTAAGACCGTTGGTATTGTTGGAGTTGGCGGCCTGGGCCACTTCGGTGTCCTCTTCGCCAAGGCCTTGGGCGCAGGAAGAGTGATCGGTATCTCGAGAAAGGCCTCGAAGAAGGATGAAGTCCTCAAGCTGGGCGCCGACGAATACATCGCTACCGACGATGACCAGGACTGGGCGAAGAAGTATGCTCGTACCCTCGACCTGATCGTGTGCACTGTTTCCAGCGACAAGATGCCCCTCCAACAGTACTTGCAACTTCTCAAGGTTTACGGAACCTTCATCCAGGTTGGGTTAGTCAAACTTCGTGACTGCTGCGACTTCCTTCATAGTAGCTAATTCGTCACAGTGCTCCTGACGGTGGAAACTTCCCTGCTATCAATGTCTTCACCCTACTCGGCAGTGGCATCAAGGTGGGCGGCAGTGGTATCGGTTCCCCCTCCGACATCCGCGAAATGTTGGATCTTGCTGTTGAGAAGAAGGTCAAGCCTTGGGTACAGAAGCGTTCTTTGAAGGACGCCAACCAGGCTATTGTCGATATGGACGCTGGCAAGGCTCGTTACAGATACGTTCTGGTCAATGAGAAGCACGCCAAGTTGTAGTTGGTGGAACTTATTGTATCATGATGTAGAATGATGTAGACGACTGTAAAAGTGGAAAGACAAAAGCTACTAAAACATGATTTGTCCTTGTGTCTGCATCTAGCACTCATGGTTGTTACTTGGCATCAAGGAAATTTCATCATCCGCCGAAGCCATACTGCTGCACGAAGTATCTCAATGCTAATTTACTGCGCGACAGAGTCATGGCGATGGCACATAAAATCCAGACTTCTTGACCATAAATGTGTACCTCAAAGTCAAAGGACGCCTTCGGACCTCTGCTTGCTTTGCCTGTGTGACCTGTGTATCCACTCCCAAAAATCTCTTATGCACGCTCTTTGTCTGATATGGCTCGAGGTAGCGGCTTGTTTGCTTCGCAGGGTTGGCCGCCATCACAGCAAAATTATGCCAACGAGCGTCTGTGCAAACACAGAGAGGGACTTCTTGTTTGCTGGCAATTTAGTTGAGACATTGAACCGTACAGAAATCGCGATCTCTGCCATGTTTCTACACCAAACGCGTTGAGTTGATTATCTCATTCTCTTGAGCATTCACGGCCTCCCCGCGCTTGCAATGATACTCAACACCAGGAAATGTTGTGCAACAGCATGATCACCGATTCTTGCGTCCCCAACAGCAAACCTCGTCACTTTCTCATTAAGTTGGTCCCCTGCCGCCGAAGGATCGCGCCGTTCCTCACGAATGACGCACTGGAGTGTGTGTTTGATTCTCTACCGATCACTTGACTGGGCCGATCTTTGTTTCCCTCGTGAACACGATGGTTCGCAATTTCCAGCGACCCAACCACCAAGATTACCAACTATCTCTCCCTCGCAGTGTCGAGCGTGATGACAGAGTCATGATACTCGTTGAAGAAGCCTCCGCTGAATTGATTGCTGTCAATGGCGTGTTGCCGAGGAAGATTGTTCCAAATGAAGTTTTGCAAACCACTTATACGAGTCCATGTGATATCAGCCTCGAAACAAGTCGGTTACACGAAGGGAAATCCAAACAGCAAAGCCTGATGAAGAACACCTGGATTCATGTGGTCTCCCCAGACGGACCTTGCTGTCCCTCGATTTCTTCATCGAGATGTCAAGATGACCTACCAAACCGCACGAACCCAGGCAACCAAGAGGCTAATGGCTTTTTTATCATTCGTGTTTGTTTCAATACAAACTGCATGGTCCCAAGTATTCACAAGCCATATTCGAAGCCATAGACAAGGTAGACGAGACCCTGGCGCTGATAACCTTGCGAGGACCTCGTTTGAACTGTCGAGCCGAGACGTGATCAAATGCAAGGTTCTCTGAATGTATTCAGGTCTTGTATGATTTCTCAAGTTGCCTGAAAGGAAATCTTTGCCTCAGTAAAATTATAAATGAGAGGAAGCAGCCCCATTTTGAACGGCTCACTCTTACTCCTCATCACCAAACCGAACGATCTAAATCACATCTCAGAAGTCATTTCCTGCCTTTCAATTTCCCAAGTCAAGGAACAATACCGACTTCTTCTATCTACAATATGCGCACTGATCAAGCCGTCGCGGCCATATCGGCCTTTCTGGCCCTCACGGTAAGCAGCCAGACCAAGGACCCAGCCTCTGAGAGTCAAGTAACTATCTAAGATTAAATTATTAATCTTAGATAGTTATAGAAGCTATGAGACTACTACTTTTATATATATATGCTTTAGAAATAAGATATACTTACTATTCTTACTAGCATATATATTATATATCCTTTAGCTACTTAATTAGTTAGTTTTTAGGCCCCTTAAGGCAGTATATAAGAAGGAGCTTAGATTACTAGCTAAATAGGATACTATTATAGTTATAAGCAAGAGAAACTTTATTATATACTATAGTAAGGTATATAAGGCAGCCCTAATAAGCAAGAATATTATTAGTAGCTAGAAATAGACTAGGTTATAGCCTATTAGTATAGCTAGACTTCTTATAAGCCCTCTACTACTTAAGAATATATTAACTCCTACTAAACCAGCTAGTTAGGTCTATAAAGGGCTCTCTAATAGCAAAGCAAGTGTGAGGGGCGTAGCCTGAGTTTATTTAATTAAGGGGTGCTATTAATTAGAAGTAATCTATACTGAGGGGAGAAGGCTTAAGTCCGCAGGCTTATGCAGTGCCTAAGCGACTTTTATGTGGTTATGTGGTAGGGCTGCAACCCTTCGCGTACTTGCTATAACTAAAGTAGTATAGCCCTAGTAGCTTAGAGGCGGGCGCAGCCTAGCCTATAATAATACCCCCTCTGTAGGCCTATGTGTAGTGATAGCGCGTCTACTGCTAATTAGCTAGTAATAGGCAGCCCGTGCGGCGCCCTTCTAACCTTTTCTTTTACTCGTTATTGCAATCCTACTCTTCTTCACTCTTCTATTAACTATATAAAATAACTATTATAAACCTCGCCCTATAATGCTCTATTCTTTTATAAAAATAACTGCTAATAATCCGCTAGTATTAACTAAATACACGCCTGCTAACCGCATTATACCTATAAGTCTATATACTTATAGCTTACTCCTTCCTCTAATAATTTTAAAGCCCTCCCTTAAAGATATAGCCCTTAAGGCCTTTTATTTTATAAACCCCAGCGCCTCCCCCGCCCTTAGTGAGGCTAATAAGTTATATTTAGGGCGTAAGCCCGTTATATCTGCTGGGGGTAGCAGTAATAAAGATAATAACAATAGCAATAATAATAATACTCCCGCGCCTGGCCCCCGCAGTACTAAGCGTGCTAGTAGCTCCCTCCCCGCTATATATAACTTATACCGCCTAGTATCTATAACTATTATTAAATCTATATAGACCCCCTCTAAGTAGCAAAGGGCTAGTATAGAGGAGGGTAAAGGTCCCGCGCGGGAGGTAGTTTACCTACTCTATAGCATCTACTATACTAATGCAGACCTGCTATTCTCTATAGCTACGTGCTATAACTCACTTAGTGCGTATCTCCTACGCCTGCGCGGCTCTTAGCTCTACTAACTCCTAAGAGATATCTACGTTACCTATTGCACTAAGTATATTATAATATGCGGCTGTAGCGGCTATATTCCTATAAGTTCCTATATACTTAGGCGCTATGATGCTACGCTAACCCGCCTGCAGCTTAATAAGGAGGAGAACTATAATTACAAGGCCTAGGAGGCTATTAGTATTACCTCTACTACTAACCTAGAGAATAATAATCTTATAAGTACTACTCTACTGCTATAACTTATGTAGCTAACCTATCTATAGCTCTAGGAGTAGCTATGCCTTAGCTACGCCCTCTAGTAGCGCTTGCTTTATAAGAGGCGCGCTGTCCTTACTAATAAAAAGGCAAGAAGGGAGGTGAAGAAGGAGGCTAAGAAGGAGGCTAAATGGGCTGCTGCTGAAGCTGCTGCGCCCGTTCCCGCTGGCCCCGCCGGCGCCCCTAGCTTTTATGCTATTAACGCGCCTCCCGCGCCCATTGCGCCTATTGCGCCCGTTACGCCTAGCGTCTGTATTATACCCTCCTAAGCAGCTACTCTAGCTAGCCTATTCTCTGCTGTAGCTGCTATATTTAATAATATATATATTGGGATGGGACAGGATGGCTTGGCTGTTCAGTCAGCAGGCCCACTATCAATGGGGTCTAAAACGGAAGACTGCGATGCGGGGAGGGGACGTTCTGGGGGCACTATTATCCACAGTCTTTTTTTCAGCCTCAAGGGGGCTTATACCTTAGTAATTCTATATATAATTTCCACGATATCTCTTTTATTGGAGGCCTAATGCTTCCTATTCTTTCTAATTAGATCTGCAAATCGCTACGCGCATCTTTTGAGCCTACTTTTATTATTACTATCCGTTCGTGGGTAGTATTATATTATTTGCTATCTTTGTAGTCCCTACTAGGCTCCTGCTCTTCCTAATAGTACATAGAGGCAGATCTTTTTGCTCTTTACTATAACCCTTAAAGGTTTCTAAGAAAGTAGGGTGCCTTTATTATATCCGGACGTCCCGCTATTATAACACATACCAACACATACCTACTCCTTTTTAGATGATTATAATATCTAGGTGCTATAAAGAAATAAAGAAATAAAGAAATAAAGAAATAATATATAAATAAGAGCTAGATAGAGGAGAATAGGCGATTCACAGACCTATCAACCTATAGAGAGATTGCTACAGCTAAGCGTTCTTTTGAAAAGCTAATAGGAATTATAAAGACCCTGAAATCCTCTCTTCTTTTAGTATTTCAGCTAGAACTAACAATTTGTTTTTCTTTTTCCTCTCTTATATCCCTCCCTCTTTCTTAATTACTCTTATCTACTACTATTCTTTTTAATTAGTTTATTATAGCTGAGATAGCTAAAAAGCTGTAAATAAAACTAATATAGGAGAAATAGTAGTTTTACTCAGCTAATAAGTAAAGTAAGATTAACTAGATTAGTAAAAGAATACTAATAAACCTATTTTAATATAGCCTAGAGTGCTAAGAGCAAATATACTAATATATAAAGTATTTTAATATAGTGAGCTATAAGATTTTAAGATAGGAGCCTCGCTAGAGAAGACTTTCTTAATTTAAGTATTAAGACTTAGAGTGGGATTACTACTAAGGTAGTAAGACTAAGGCTATAAAGCCTTTCTATATTTATTTATATTCTTTTCCTTTTTAATACATTTTATTTTATAATCCAGAAGACCTACTATTACCCCCCTTTACTTTTAACAATATTAAGAAGTTATACTAATTTATCTATCTAGTAATATCTTATAGAGATTTAACAAATAATTACTTAATAATACTTAAATATAATTAATATAGTATTTATAGACCTATAAATAATATATCTGCCTCTTATTCTAGTAACCTAAATACTAAGTCCTCTTCTAGTAAAGGGAAGCAGCTTAAAGAACAGTTTCTAGGCCCTTTATTCAGCAAGATATAATCTTAAGCTTTAAATAAACTAATCTCTGGGAATAATAAGGATAAGCTTATGAATCTCAACTTAGGGCTTAACCTAGCCTCCTCAAGCCCTTTCAGCACAATAACGAGGGGTTATACCAACCAGGACTTTACTATCCTAGCGGATATCCTCATAAAGCATCCCACTATTACTATAATAACTCCCTATTTAACTAGAGCGCCTAAGTTTATTAGAACTAACATCTCAGACTTCCTCATAGAGTATAAGAGCCTTTCAAAGTTATATCACAAGGTTAATAAGGATATAAAGAATAAAGTCTATATATATAGTTCTACCAACTATAGGGATATAGTATAATTATACATTAATAAAGCTAAGACCTAGGCTAAAGCTAAGGAGAAACTTATTTACTAATTTGGATTTATAGACCTAAAGACTTAATAGAATCTAAATAAGGACCTTAGAAACCTTATTATAGGACCTTATATTAAAGATAATAATTCTTCTCTAGTTATAGCCTTAATTACTACTATTCGCTAGCTTTATTAGCATACTATCTAGCGAGGATATCTAGGTCTTACTAATACTAAGCTTATTCGGGTTGCCTACTATTACTTTTCTAAGAGGGCTATAAAAGCTATAGCTTAAGAGTTAGGCTATAAGCCTACTAAAGTTATTTTAAAGTAGTAGATAGTAGTTAAAAATACCCTTATTAGATAGTGCACTACTTAATAAGAACTTCAGCAGTTATCAGGCCTTATTAAACCTAAGCCTATAATAACCTTACCTATCCCTTTGAAGACGATTTTAACTAGGTTAAAGATAAAGACTAAGAAGCCTTTAGTAGCCTAAATAGTAAACTCTATTATTAACTCCCTAGTAGAAAACTTTAGAACCCTTAATATTAATAGGGCTAACTATAAAATAGACGTTTTAGCCCTTATTAAGAGAGTTACTAATTAAGGGGATATTACTTTCAACCTAAATACTACAGAAGCTACTAAAGCATATAATTAATAATCTCAAGATAATTTATAGACCTAATATTAGCAGTAATCTAATTAATATAGTTAGAATTAAGGCTTTTAAGGAGGCTATTGAGGTAGTTATTAATAAGGCTAAGATTTCGGGGGAAGAGGCAGAAGCAGCTACTACAGTAGGTATTAAGGTAGCTACTAGCAGTTAGATAGCACCCCAAGATATAATTTCTTCTAGGCTACTAGATGCTATTAGTTTTATAGCGCTATTAATTATATCGTTAGTACCTGCATTAAAGCTCTTATAGCAAGCCAAAACGGGATTTACTATTATATAGCACCTTATTACTATATTAGAACTTTTAACTCCCCAGCTAAAGTTAAAACTAGTATTATTAACAAGAGTTAAAACGCAAGGTTAATAGACGGATAGATAATCTTCAAGTATATCCTAATTAATAAAGAATCTTACCTAAGTTGCGCTATAGTAGTAAGCAGACTAGCGTTAAAATAGTGGCCTTATTTATTAGAAGAAGTTGCTCGCATTATTAATTACAATAGGGCGTAATTTAGTTAGCCTATTAGGCCTGCAAATTAAGGAAAGATAGCTATATAATTATGCGATTTTATTGATACTACTCCCTTTAGCTTTAAGCCAAAATGCTAGTTTATTAACCTAGTAGAGGATATTATAGTAGCAGAAAGGTTAAGGCCTTTAAGCTATTATAATAAACCCTATAATACTTATATCTAATAAACCTTGCGATTAATAGACCTACTAATAGTTTAGGACCCCCCTATCTATATTTCCAGTAGGGGTAAAGAGCAATCTAATAATAAAGATAATAATATAGCCCTTCTAGATACTACTAAAGAGCTAGCTGAAGACTAAGCACCTGCTGAGACTAAGGAAATAGAAGATAAGCCCTTAATTAAAGATACTAATGCTTAAAATAGCCGCGCGCTTGCTATGGAACTATATAGCAAAAGGTTGAATGGGAAGGTTGTGGTTCCTGAAGCCTTCCTGCGCAAAAGCTGGCCCAATTAGGATAAAACTATTTATAATACTACGAAAGCCACAATTAATAAGTATAAAGATAGATATAATATAAAGGCCTATGAGGTCTTTATTCTAGTAGATATATCACTTATTAACTAGTTTAATAAGACTAGATCTAGTATAGAAGAATTATAGGAATAAATAAATCATTAGAATAAGGATAGAGCCTCTATAAAGGAGCTCACCTTATTTATAACTACTATTAAGGCTTTAAGTAAGTATTTATAGACTAAGTATATAGACTTTAATATCTAAATTATTAATACTGTCTTTGAAATAAATGCTGTTGTGGAAGAGTGGGATGCTAAACTGCTCCTACTACTAAGATAGATTATAGTTCTTAATTTTATTATAACCTATTAGTGGATTATAATTACTTTACATAGGTCTAGGAATTTCCTAATTAGAAGTATTATAAATAGTAGCTTAGCTATTAACCTTATTAGCAAAAGTTATATTTAATAACTAGACTTATGGGATAATATAGTTAAGACTAATATAGGCATAAGAGGGATTACTAATGAAGAATGAAGGACTTAATTTATAGGCGCGATGATAGATGATATCTATATTCGTAATAGCGTAATCTAAGATATTAGCTTCTTTATTTTCTCTGAGACCTCCTATAATAAGGATCTAGTACTTAGGGCCCCTTTTATCCTAAAGACTAGAATAACCTTGGACTATATATAGAACTAGATAGTTGGAGTCCTTTGGTCTGGGAATATTAAGATTAACGTCCTACTATCTTTTTATATTAGAGATTTAATTACTTACTTTCTAGAGATTATTACTAAAATAGATTGATTTATTTTATCCTAGCGCTAATACGCCCTTATATCCCCTTAGTTATCCCTTGATTTAAAAAGCTAGAAGCTATTACTAAGAGACCTATTATAGTGGCAGGCTTAGAGTTTATAGGGGAATCCAAGGAGGGTGAAGTTAAAGATAAAGAAGAGCTAGATATAACGCTAGATTCTATAAGAGCTTAGAAAGATATTAAAGCAACATAATAAATAGTTAACCTTAATAATATACTAGAAGATATATAATAATGATTATTACTAAATAAAGAGGTTATTGCAGTTTTTAAAGAACTTAGTAGTATTTTAAATAAGATTATAGAGATTATAATTTAATAGGAAGTTACCCCCAAACTAGATATTATCTATAATATAATAATAAGCACTAGACGCACAAGAGGACGTGGGGACTATAGCCGCAATTACAAACACTGTATTTATAGGCCTATAAAGAAGATAGATAAGAGAATGAGGCAGAGGGAAAGGCGCAAAGGACTTTATTAGTATGGACTTGAAATTATTGCTTTAATAGATGCGATCTTGCTTAGTAGTAACCCTTTTGACTCTTTTAAGGTAGATAAAGCGAAAACTCAACCTATAGAAGACGTTAGTACTCTATATAAGATAAAGGACAAGAAGGTTCAACTAGTAGATAATGCTATATCAGATGGCTTAATACTAGATGGGGACCTAGAGTAGAAGCTGAAGGTATAGTTAAGAGCTAAAAAGACTATGGTTGTAGACCTAAATGCCCTATTTATAGGCCTATATACGCCAAGGCTTTTAATAATTAAAGCTGGATTACAACTTATAAAAGCCTAACTAGAAGTAGTACTTAAGGCTATAGACTATTTACTACTAAATGAAAAGAAGCTCCTCGCTGTGATTCTAGATATAAGGGAAAAGGCTCTGGCCTGGGAATTTGATTACTATAGCTTTATTTACCCTTCTATTGCCCCTCTGCAGATGATTTGAACTATACCTCATAACGCCTAGTAAGTAAAGGGAATCCTTATTCTAAAGGGATTAGAAAGAGATACTATTATTATCCTAAAGGATAGACTTAATAAGGGAATCCTAAAAGAAAGTTATATATCCTACTATAACGCTTTCTTTCTTATATATAAAAAGGACTTTAATATAAGACTAATTAACTTAGTGACTAAATTAAATAGCGTTACGATTTGAGATATAGCTTTGCTACCTTTAGTAGATAAGGTCTTAGAAAACTTTTTAATATATTAACTATTATCCCTATTAGAAGTTTTCTCAGGTTATAACTAAGTACCCCTCAACATTAAAAGTAGAGATATAATAATATTTGCGTCACTAATTAGCTTACTATAGATATGCACCCTTTCTTAAGGAGCTATGAATTTAGTTATATAGTTTATAAGAATTATAATTAGGATCCTATATAATCTTATACTCTACTGCTATAAAGCGTTCCTAGATAATATTGCGATTAAAGGGCTAACTTCTAGGTATAATAATTAAGAGATTTAGCTTTATCTAGGTATTTATAGATTTATTTAGGAATATTTAAAGAATATAGATAATATACTTATTAATTTAGAGCTAGTAGAGTATATAGTAGCTATAGTTAAGTTGCAATAGGCCTAGGAAGTAGTGATAATTATTAGCTATATTTGTAGCACCAATAGATATTATCTAGAGCAAGTAAAGATAGTTAAGATCTGCAAATGGGTTGCTTATGCTAACTTAATAGAAATGAGGGCTTTCTTAGGTATTATAATATTTTATAGATATTAAGTGACTCTATAATTACTAAGCCTATTACTAATCTTTTAAGAAAAGATATTAGCTTTAACTAGGGCGAAGAGCAGAAGACTGCTATAGATATGCTGAAAACCAAGCTTATGTTAGCCCCTATTCTAGTTTCTATTAACTATACTAAAGGAAGTAGTGATATCTATCTTGCTGTTAACGCTAGTAATGTGGGTTGGGGAGGAGTTCTTAGTTAAGTTATTGATTATTAATGTATGGTCTCTCGTTTTGGGAGTGGTATCTAGTTAGGACCTGAACTAGCTTATAATACTAGTAAAAAGGAGCTTTAGGGAGTTTTGAAGGCTTTAAAGAGGGCATATAATTATTTATATAGATAATACTTTATTCTAGAAATAGATGCTTAAATGCTAGTAGTATAGCTTAATGGGGCTACTACTAACCTTCTAGGAGCTTTAGTAATTTAATAGATTACTTGGATTTAGATATTTAACTTTGAGGTTTAATATATTTGCAGTACTTAAAATATAGCTATAGATAGGTTATTTCGAAAGCCTAGAGGACCTTCTAATAATAATAATACAAAGGTAGAAGGGGAAATTAACTCCTGGATTGATTTGTAGATCTTCTTTGTAGATATTAAAGCTATCTCCTTCTTTGAGCAAGCTTAACGCTATGGGGATGTGGAATATATAGAAGAGGTTATAGCAGGAGATATTGAATAGGTTATTAAAAATATAATATTGATTCCAGACTCTTTATTAGATAATTTATAGACCTATTCTTTGCGTTTGCACTAAATTGCATACTATTTAATAATATAGAGAAGACTACTAGGAGTTTAACCTAATCAATACTATATCTTTAAGTCAAATATGTTAGATTATTGTATTTGGGACTGCTTATTATTTACTAGACTAATAAATTGAAACCTAATCCACAGAAAAGTAATTAATAGTATAGAAATATATAAGATACTTATTGCAAGAGCCTACGACAAGAGTGGCTATTAAGGAGCACTATCTATATTAAAGAGACTTTTAGATTGCTATATATAGCCTGGGATATATAACTAAGTTAAGGAAGCTATCCAAAGCTGCCTAGACTATTAGAAGAGGTAAGCATGCTGAATAGATAATAAGAGGACCTATATATCGCCTAAAGGATTCCTATTTATAAGAGTTTTACTTGATATATAAAAGGTAGGTAAATAGAACCTAGTTAAGTCTTAAGACCTTTTGAGTGGATAGCCTGAAGCCTATTAGCTTAGAAGGGCTATATTAGCTACTATTGCGAAGTTCCTTTAGGAAGAAGTTATTTATCGCCACAGCTTATATAGAGAATTAATTATGGATAGGGGACCTGAAAATAAGAATATCGTTATTAAGTTTAATAAGAAGTATAGGATAAGAAGGAGAGTAACTTTAGCTTATAACCCTAGGGCTAATAGAGTAATTAAGTCTAGATATAAGCCTATTGCATACGCTTTATTGATATAGACTAAAGGAAGAGGGGATGTTAACCCTCGCCTGTATGTACCTAGAGCCCTATTTATAGACTAATTAAGTATTTACATACTAACTAGCTTTAGCCCTTTCTATCTTTTGCATGGTTGAATATTATTACCCCCATTAAGATACTAACTTAAACTTAATGGGTTCTTAATTGGGACTTAGTAATAACTTAATAAGAAGAGGTTTAAATGCGTCTATAAGCTTTCTTATAACTTAATGAGAATTAAAAACGGGCGGAGGAGATAATTAAAAGCTAGTATAAAAAGGCTGCTAAATATTATAATAAGAAACATAAACGAGCTACGCGGGAAGAGAGGTTAGAAATTAGAGACCTCATCCTAGCGTTTGATATTAAAGGCTCTATTAATAAGTTATTTATTAAGAAGCTGGACTATTATTAGTAAGGACCTTTTTAAATACTATCCCAGGCTCCTGATATGCCATCCTACTACTTAGCAATATTAGCTAGAAAAGAGATTACTAGGAGGACCTTTAGCGGGAATTAACTTTGAAAATATATGTAAGCGCTAGAGGGATATTAGGAACTAGCTGAGATAGATA